>CAUYON010111189.1:0-34665 GCA_963573935.1 Arctocebus calabarensis | reverse complement strand
GCTCCTGGTAGAGGGAGAGAATTCTAGTGGGGAGGGAGAAGCTCTCTCCGTTTCTCTCCCAGTCTATCCCCATCTCCTCCTTTAGGCCTTTAGTCTCAGGGTATATATAGGTGCTCATACACATTCATATACACACTTAGCACACTTATGTGCTATTTTTTTCTGACCTATTTTAGAATATGTAACATTCTTTCCCTTTGCTGCCTGAGTACTTCAGCATATCATCCCTAAGAACAAGCACATCCTTGTACATACTTAAGAGACCCTTAATCACACTGCACCCTCATTTTCCTCCCAGGGTTGCTGTGTGTTGGGTAGTGGGCACACGTCTTCATTAACTTTTAGGACTAGTCTGCAGTGACTTTCCCCACGTAGGAGCGGAGCAGTGAAAGCATCTTCGTTTTGTATGTCAATCCAGTGAGGTGTTCTTTCTTGGACTCGTAGTCTTTTCCCGCCTTGGCCTTTCCTGGAGTGTTGGTTGACCTTCTGTACTTTTTTAATGTTTGCTTTGGGAGAAAGAGGGTTCTTCACAGTGAGTGGGCTCATCTTGATCTTTGCTGCTTCATCACTGCTTTTGGAGTGGATCACGTGTTGCAGGAAGGCGGTAGAGGAGCCAGCATCATTAGTTCCCAAGGTGTGTTCAGAGCCCGTGGAGGCTGCAGAAATGAACTAGGTCTAATTCCTGCTCACAGGGAACCTAATTCAGTTTAGCAAACATTTGTGGAGCTGCCCACACAGTGTCAGCTCTGCTGCCAACCCTGCATATGCACACTGCACCTCTCCCCTGAGTTAGTGCCGAGGCCTCTGGCTGGTCCATTCTCCCTACAAAGCACAGCTCCGATACATCACTGCCAAGCCGGCCTCTTCTCCTAACCTTTCGTTGCCTGTCAAGCCAAGGCACCTGCTGTCTGGTGCTGTCAGGTTTTGCCATCTGTCTTTTTTAAACCTATGACTTGCCTCTACATACCCTAAATTCCAGTCCATCTTGATACGTAGTACTATGCACTGTATCCAGAATTCTTCTTAATCTTTTCTGGTTTTTTGCCTTTGCTTAGGCTGTTGTGGTGGTCGGCAAAGGCCAGACCACCTAATTTCATCCATCCTTAGAGATCTATTTCCAATGCCACCTCTCTCTCAAAGCCTTTCCTGAAAATTTTAAGTTAAAAAGATCTTTTCGGGCTGGACCCCGTATTAGTAGTAACCCTAATACTGTGGGAGGCTGAGGCCAGTGGATTGCTTGGGCTCAGGAATTTGAGACCAGCCTCACCAAGAGTGAGACCTCTTGATAGTACAAAATTATCTGGGCTTCTTGGCAGGTGACTGTAATCCCAGCTACCCGGGAGGCTGAGCCAACAGGATCACTTTAGCCCAAGAGTTTGAGGTTGCTGTGAGCTATCAAGACACAGTACTGTACCCAGTGAGACACCGTCCCAAAGGAAAAAGATCTCTTCCTCATTTAAAGCCCATTATCATTCCATGTAATCATTGACTGATTTTGTGCTTTGTGTGTTTGCCCTTGTTAGCCTCCTCTCTGCTCCTCCTGCGATCACACATTCTTAGAAAGTTAAATTCATCCTCCTCCCGCTTTCCTTCATTTCTTATGTTCCAGAAGGAATTCAAGGCCTCTGGGGCTGTATCTGAAATATAATAGAATTCTTTGTAGATCCTGCACCGTCCTTGACATGTAGTTGGCACGCAGACAGTTGTAGGATTTACCTTAATAAAGGGAAGAAGGTCTCTGAATGGCTTGTGAATTTATAGTGCAGAGAGAAAGACAGAGAGAGAAAGAGAGAGAGAGAGAGAGAGAGGAGGTCAGACAATTATGTTCGAGAACTCATCCTAAACAAGTGCTACACAGCTCATTGCTCAATATCACTGCAGTCACCTTCAAAGTCCTCCCCGTGGCCATCTGGTGACCGTAGCAAAATTCAGGTATGTAGCACTTTTTCTAGGATGAGTTTGTAAATTTAATTGTCTGATCTCATATATATTCTATCATTATCAACTTAAACCACTCCATTAGAAACATATATATTTAAACTATAAACTTAACTTCATTAAAAAGGCAATTGAACTTTATTTATTTTTTTTTGAGACAGAGCCTCAAGCTGTCACCCTGGATAGAGTGCAGTGGCATCACAGCTCACAGCAACCTCCAATTCCTGGGCTCAAGCGAGTCTCCTGCCTCAGCCTCCCAAGTAGCTGGGACTACAGGCGCCCGCCACAATGCCCAGCCATTTTTTGGTTGCAGCTGTCATTGTTGTTTGGCGGGCCTGGGCTGGATTTGAACCTGCCAGCTGGATTTGAACCTGCCAGCTCAGGTGTACGTGGCTGGCGCCTTAGCCCGTTGAGCCACAGGCGCTGAACCGCAATTGAACTTTATTAAAACACACTGTAAGCATCTTTATCCAAATTCCTCTGGTCTTTTTACTGAGCACACACGTACCTTGTTTTTGAATCATTATAATGGGATGGAAGGATTTTTTTTTTCCTCTTAACATTTCTGTTGGCGTGCACGTGTTTGTGTGTGTGTGTATTTTAAGGTAATTATTTTTAATGCTGAGGTAGTCTCAGGAAGTTAGTTCTTAAATAATAAGCTTGCAGGCACATAGCAGAGAGATTTTCTATCCAGTCAGATGGTGTTTTCACTTGTTTATGTCTGTTTTCTGAGAATGGTCAGACCTACGTGAATTTCATGTCTTTAACTGGATGATTTATGTGCTGTTAACTGCCACTGTGTCCCCCACTCATCTCCATTCCTTGAAAAAAATTACCTTGGAAGATTTTCTTCTCCAAAATCTTACTGATTCTTCAATCAGTTTACTTAAAGCCTAAGTTTGGAGAGGAATGTTTAGCTGTTGGTAGTCTATGAATTGTTTAAGTATCTTTTGAGTCCTGGCATTTATCTCTCCTCTTGGGCTGAAATAATGTCTCAAAGTATATCCGTTGCTTAACCTTCAGTTAGAGTGAGTTACAGTCTGGGGGTGGAGAAGGCAGAGTTGGGAAACAGATTAGTAACTGACAGGAAGTCATCACCACTATGGTTCTAGTCACCCACCTAGATCCCCCCTGTCCCTACCTTGCTGGGGATCTGGTCCAGCAAATCTGACACATCGGGATCTTATGAACCGTGGTATAGGCTTCTGCCACTTAGAATGGTTTTGGTTGCTAGAAACTAAAGACTTGACCAGACTTTGTTTAAACAATATAAGGTTCAGTACCTCACCTGATGGTTCCTAGGTTAATTGAGCAATTCTGGGATGGAATCAGAATCATGAATGCTTTCCATTTTTCTGTTCCTCTACCCTAGGGATATTTGCTTGATCTTTGGGCTTATTTCTGCACAGTGGCAAGGATGGCAACTGGAGTTGCAGCCCTGCGAGTAATTGAAACAATTGGTCAAAAAAGACAGGCATTTCCTCCAGTTCACTCATCTGGATTGAAAGTCCTTCCCAGAGCCACCCAGCAGACTTCCTGCCTTGTCCTATTGACTGGAGCTGGGTCACATGGCCACCCCTAACCCAATCACAGGCAGGAGCAGTGGATTTACATCAGGTGTAGTCTAAGCTGAGGGTGGGGGTGGGGCTGTTCTGAGTCCATCCTGGCCTGGGAATGTGAACCTGAACAGTGTTCTGTTGACAAGTAGGCAGGAGTTCAGAAGTGGGCTCTTGGGAAGGTAACTAGGGATTTATTAGTATTTTTTAAAGAAGTCCCAGTCTACTGACAGCCTAAAAACTATTTTATTTGTACTCAGTGGTAACATTTGGGTGTTTTGAATCTCTGCATTTTTGGATGTGATATCTTAAACTTTAGAGGTTCTTCCTGGAACTTGGAACTTTAGGGTATCTGTAAGAATTGTTTATGTCTGTGAAGCCTCTTCATCATTTCACATTAGATGGCGTTAAAAAGGGCCCCTCAAGGATCCCAGATCATGGTCATAGGTGGAGAACAACCTGACTTCTCTTAGTTAACATCAAGAATAATAAAAACGATTCATTAGCTCATGGGCACCTCTGTATGGTGTAAGTTTTTATGGCAGAAAGTGACACGCCATTCCACAGGGTGTCCCCAAGGTTGCCATACATAGGGAAAATGGGAAACTGTAGCTAAATGCACTTTTAGTTACAAAGTATTCATTACAAACTTTTACAAAGTATTTACAAAATATTCTCTACATGTTGGCCACCACTTAGTCAAATTTTGTCTCTTCAGAGTGCACTCCCTGTGGAGGGCAGACTGTCCCTGAGGATGAGAGAGATTGTTGACATTCCTGATACAATGGCAGGTCCTAGCATGCATCAGGGAGAATGTGGTTATCTGAGATTGCAAGTCCAATTTTTGACCTGTAATCCTAGACTTAGGTTATCAGCTTCCCTCTTCCTCCCATCTCCAGGCTCTCAGGCAATAGTGATGTTAAATCTTTCCATTTCTTTCTTTCTTTCTTTTTTTTTTTTACAGACAGAATCTCACTTTGTTGCCCTGGTAGAGTACTGTGGCAGCACAGCTCACAGCAACCTCCAGCTCTTGGGCTTAGGCAATTCTCTTGCCTCAGGCTCCTGAGAAGCTGGGACTATAGGCACCCACTACAATGCCCAGCTATTTTTTTGTTGCGGTTTGGCCGGGCCCGGGTTCCAACTCGCCACCCTGGGTGTAGGGGGCTGGCGCCCTACCCACTGAGCCACAGGCAGCACCAATATTTCCATTTCTTTAGGAACATTTCCATTCAGATTAGCACCTGAATTTATAAGCACCTAGAAAATGCCACGGTGAGTTACAAAATGTCTACCATTTATAGATGTGAGGATGAAAATGGCCCATGCCTGAGAAGTACCTGGGGTGACTTTCCTGAGACCTGTGGGACTGTGTGTGAGCTGTGGAGTGCAGGTGTCCTGGCTTCTGTGAAGGCAGCGTGATGCTCCGGAGTTGCTCTTCACTCTGTGTGCCTCTGTGGGTTGATTATCCCATGATTGGTACTAGTCTTAGTCCAATTTCTGCTGCTTTGACAGAATATCACAGACTGGGTAATTTATGAAGAACAGAAGTTTATTTGGATTGTGGTTCTGGAGACTGGGAAGTCCAAGAGTGCGGTGCTGCTGTCTGGGGAATGTCATTCTATGGTGCAAGGACAAAAGGCAGAAGCAAGTGCGTGAGACAGAGGGAAATAGGCTGAATTTATCCTTTTAATCAGGATCCCATTCCTGCAATAATGGTATTGATTGCTCCTGGCCTAATCCTATTTTATTTATTTATTTATTCATTTTTTTTTTAGACAGAGTCTCACTATGTCACCCTTGGTAGAGTGCTGTGGTGTCACAGCTCACAGCAACCTCAAACTCTTGGGCTTATGCGATTCTTTTGCCTCAGCCTCCCGAGTAGCTGGGACTACAGGCGCCCGCCACAACACCCTTTTGGTTGCAGTAGTCATTGTTGTTTAGCAGGCCCAAGCTAGACTCGAACCCGCCAGGCTCAGTGTATGTGGCTGGCACTCTACTCACTGAGCTATGGGTGCTGAGCCAACCTAATCACATTTTAAAGGCCTTACCTTAATACTGTTGATTTGGAGATTAAACTTCCACCCCAAACAGTTGTAGGGAACATATTTAAACCACAGCAGGGCTATGCCCAAGGGCAGCCTTCATGCTGTGCACAGAGTACCTCACTACTTGTGGTCTCTTTTCTGTCTTCCAGAAGCAGTGTGACCTAGAGACTCCATTCTAGGGCCACAAATGGTAGAAGGATGGAGTATCCTTTTCTAGCTCACACCCAGCTGTCTTAGACCATCTGGGCTGCTATAACACAATAGCAGAAACTGAGCGGCTAATAAATGACAGAAATTGATTTCTCACATTTCTGGAGGTTGGGGAGTCCAATACTAGGTGCCAGCAAATTTGGTGCCTGGTGAGGGCCTGTTCCCTGGCTCACAGAAGGTATCTTTTCTTCGTGTTCTCACAGGTGGAGGGGACTTGCTGCTTTTCTGGGACTTTTTTTCTTTTTTTTTTTTTAACTCTGAAGAGAATCGTTTTATTTTGGGCATTCCAAAAGGGAACTTTCTTCTTGGATTGCTTCTTGGGTTTGGGTTTGGCTTTGCCAATGGGTTTTCGTGGCATCCTCCCTGGCAGTGGTGGTCATCTCCTTGTAATGGTGGCCTGCTAGCAGCTTCCCTTGGCATGGACCACCTGAACCACCAAGATATTGGATATTTCCAGGTCAGCAGGTCTGGAAGAAGTGTCACTGTTTTCTTCGTCCATTATTAGATGGATGATCTTCCAGGGGTGTTCCAAAGTCTGTTTTCACCCCCTTATGTGCTCTCCTTAGTTATTGTCCTTTCTCTGACCCCTTTACTCTGCTCATTGGCTTCAAACCCCCAGCTATCCTTACTGTGTTTGGAGTTGAGCTCAGTTTTGTATTGAAGTCTCTTTTCCCTGTTCCAATAGTACTGAATAAAGTCCATCTTTGCAAAATTCAAGTACTGTTCCACTCTCTTTCCAGAGTCATAGCTCAGGGAGCACAGTGAGGAGGTGGCGAGCTGGACACAGTGTGTGATCCCAATGGGATCATCGGTGGAAATCTGATGAATCAGGCAAGTGATTGTGACTGGCTGGGGTCGGCTGGCCTGCCACAGAGGTCCAGCCTGGGACTTCTTTTATAAGGGTACCAATTCCATTCATAAGGGCTCCACCCTATGACCCCATCACCTCCGAGAGACCACACCTCCTAATGTCTTGGGGGTTAGGATTATAGCATATGAACTTTGGGGTGACACAAACTTTTAGATCATAGCACTGACTATACTGGAGGACCCTTGGGACGTGAAGATGATCATGGCTGGGGGAAGGGTCATACATAGTCTGTTAGGGTCCCTCCATCTGAGGTTATAGGACACACAGTGCTGTGGGCTTTGGGGCTAATTAAATAGCCTTGAATAGGTTTACCTAGCTAGAAAGTGGTGGGTGAAGGTTTTGAACTCACAGTATTCTGTTCCTTCAGGCTTCCTCTAGCCCTTTCTTTTTGTTCTTCTCTCTGATCTTTACCTTGGTGAAGAAGAGCTGCCATTTAAGTAAGGTCCCGGCTGAGGAGGAGAGCTGGGTCTGGAGGCCACCTACTGCACCAGCTCCATGCTATTAACTCACCCAGGAGGTGCTGACATTGATGTGCTGAGCTTAGACCTTCAGTGTGGCCTCCAATGGAGCAGGGAGCAGAGCAGACACTGTCTCCACGCTGGTGGTTTCCTTGTCCTGGTGGGAACATGAAGAGTTCAAGGCAGCTGGTACAGTGTTTTCAGTGTTTGTCCTTGTCTGCTCAGGTTGTATCGCAGAATAGCATAGACTGGGTGGTTTATAAATAACACAGCTGGGATGTACAAGCTCAGGGCGCCAAGCAGATTTGTGTGTGGCGACACAAAAGTTGGCTATTCATAGACAGCCAACTTTTGCTGTGTCCTCCCAGGGTGGCTGGGCAAGGGAGTTTTCTGGGGTCTCTTTCCTTTTTTTTTTAGACAGAATCTGACTCACTTCCCTGGGCTAGAGTGCCAGGGTGTCAGCCTAGGTGACAGCAACCTCAATCTCTGGGGCTCGAGTAATCCTCCTGCCTTAGCCTCCTGAGGAGCTGGGACTACTCGGAAGCACCACAATACTAGCTAAGTTTTTCTGTTTTTAGTAGGGATGAGCTCTCACTCTTACTCAAGCTGGTGTCAAACTCCTGAACTCAAGCATCCTAACCCCCTTGGCCTTCCAGAGTAGTAGGATTATAGGCATGAGCCTACAATTTGTGGGTAAGGTCTCTTTTCTAAGGGCACTAATCCCATTGATGGAAGCTCCACCCCCATGACCTCCTAAAGTGGTCACCTCCTAAAGACCCCATCTTGAAATAGCATTATGTTGCAGGGTAGGGATTAGGATATATGAACGGGGTAGGGTGGACATAAGCCTTCAGTGTCTAGCATTGGGTTTTCTGGCTCCTTTTTCAGCAATGGCCAGGGACCCGGTCCATTCCCTTTTTCCAAGGTTGCCTTGGATCTGCCTGGAGGGGGTCTCCTGCCGGAGCCTGCCTTCATACCACGCGGGGACAAGGCATGTCCCCCCTCGTCCTGTGTGTGTGTGCACATTTGTCACAGCACAGACCCTGCCATGAGGTGCCTGCTAGAATATTGGCTAGATTTGATAGTCTTTTCTGGTTCCTGATTTTTCAGTTCTCTCGAGCAGTCTCAGGGCTCATGTTGCTCCTGCCCTGGATATAACAACCAGTCTTTGCCTCTTAGCGTCCTGTGATTGTCCCAAGATGAATGAAAGAAACTCAGTAGAAGCAGCTGCTTCTACTCTGAGAAATCCACACAGCAAGAAATGAGTCTCACCATGTTGAAACTGTGACATGTGTTTGAAAATAAAGTTTTAATTAGAAGGAGCATTTCTCAGCCCCAACCTGGTGCTGGCTGTCTTAACACTGAGACTAAAATAATCTGGCTCCAACTTCTTGGCATAAGACCCACTCTGTCTTTTCCACATTGAATCTTGTGGGTTGACGCGTGGGGTGTAGTTACGTATGTGTCTTTTGAAGACCTCAGATTTCATAAAACAAAGGGGAGGGAGGGAGTGTGATCCTAGGGTGGTGGGGACTGCCGCACCTGGAACCTGTTGGTTTGGGCTTACTTATGTTCACTTATGTTTGTTTCCAAAACACCTCCTTCTTTTTAAACACAAGCCTGAGTATTTATGGAAGGAGCCAGGAGAGGCAGCCTGGTGTGGTGTGATGCCAAGACCATGGCCTCTGGGACCAGATACACCTGGGTTCATCTCCTTCTTCATTTACCAGCTTCGAGGCCTAGGGCAGGTCACTTAATGTCTGAGCCTGTGTGTAACATAGATTCAATGCCTCATTACTAGTCTGTGGGTGATCAGCATAGATTGTATATGTACCCTGCGTACTTGGCATAGTAGCTGCTCAGTTAGTGGAATCCAGTCTTATTTTCATTTAATGGTTAGCACAGTCCTTATGCTGCTCTGGGCTGCTGCCAAGGGCTCCCACACTGTTTGCAGCATTAGGGTGGCCTCAACCGGGGGTGCTTCTGGTTCAGTGGAGGACTGGCAAGCCTGAAATTCACTTAGCAGATGGACATGGGCTGGCAGGTGGGCGTGTCCGTGGATGTCAGCTTGCGTGTTGCGACACCCTTCTGTTGTGCTTCTGCACTCCCACTCTGCACCCTCTCCTCCCACCTTCCACCGGGAGCCGTCTCCAGTCAGAAACAAAACAAATGGGCACAGCCTTCGAGAGAAAAAATAAGCTTTCTTGGTTTGCTAATGCTGGACTGATTTAGCCCAAGTGACAAGAAAGGTCCCGGCTTTAGGTATGTGCAAGGCAGGAATTCTGATCAAGATTTGTATTATGATAAATATACGAGAGCTATCAGAAAGTGTCCAGCCGTGTATGTCTCTATTTTTCATATTACACAGCTGGATAATATTCTGTATTATATTCTCATATATTTGATCTTTGTCCAGGTTCCTGCGCACACTTCCCCAAACCCTTGGGATCTCTGGAGTGACAGAATGTCTTTTGTTTGTGTGCTCATGAGTGGATTAGCAGCTCAGGGGCCCAAGATAGCTTCAACTTGGGGGCTGGTTTCCAGAAGGACCAAACCACATGGGCAGAAGGTTAACACTTTTCAGCTCCATCTTCCCCATTAGGAGATTGAGTCAGTCATCAACGGCCAGCGATTTACTCAGTCACGCCATGAGATCACCAAGCTGCAGGATTCAAAGAGCTTCTGGGTGGGGGAACACGTGTTAGTCCTGGGAGGTGGCAAGCCCAGAGGGCTGAGGGAGCACGGCCGCCCTCCCCCTTGTTACGCCCTTTGCACCTCTCATGGTTGTTCCTGTGTTAGGTCTTTTATAATAAACAGGTGATAGTAAGATCAAATGTTTTCTTGAATTCTGTGAGCCTGTTCTAGCAGATTATTGAAGAAGATCATGGGAACTCCAAGATTTGCAGTTGGCCATGCAGAAATGTGGTACCCTAGGCACCCCATTTGTGCCTGGCATCTAAAGTAGGGGTAGTCTTGTGGGACGGAGCCCTTACCCTGTGGCTTCTGCGTTGACTCTGCCTATACGCATCAGTAGTGAAATGAATCGTGGACCCCTCCAGTGGTGTCTGAATGCTGGAGAATTGGTTGGTGTGAGGAAAAGTCCCATACATGTGGTGTTAGAAGTATTTTGAGTAAAAACAGTTCATAACGCGGGGTAGGTTCCCCCAACAAAGAGCTATGGCAGAGCTTGGAGAAGCTCACTGCATCCTTGGTGTCTGGGTTAGATCTTGTTGAGTGAGAAGGACAATGATGGTCATCCAGGCTCCTGTCTTCTTCACGCCCTTTTATACTTTCCCTGTGGGGCCGCTATCTGTCCTTCCCCAGTCCTTCTGGTGCCCAGAATTCTTTTTTTTTTTTTTAAATACATGTATTTTATTATTCTTCATTACATTATTTCCTCTCCCCCACCCCCCCAGTGATAAGACAGAATTTATTTACAGAAAAGAATACAGAAAACACTAAAGCTCCTGGTAGAGGGAGATCATTCAAGTGGGGAGAGAGAAACTCTCTCCATTTCTCTGCCGGTTTTTCCCCGTCTCCTCCTTTAGGCCTTTAGTCTCAGGGTATATATAGGTGTATGGGTTCCTTGGCCAGGAAACGAATGAATACAGTCCCTTCCACTGGGGGCAAGGTGAATGAATGTATCAATGAATACTTTACACTTAGGACTAAATGTGGAACCCCCATTTCCTATGCCTAGGTCAATTTCTTGTGAATTTCCTAGGCATCCAAAATTGTTTCAAAGGGGAGTACTTCTAAAGTGACTATAGTGATCTTCAGTAATGAAGTAATGAAGAAAAAGTATGAGCACTTTTTCTAGGATGAGTTTGTGAACTTAATTATCAGATCTCCCTATGTCCTGTTTCTAATGAGAACTCAGGAGATGAGGAAGGTGGAACAGTAATCTGCCAGGTTCTTTGTTTCATGTACCTGTATATTGAATTAAGACAGCTATGATGCTGAATCTGACGCAGATGATCCCTCACACGCACATGAAGATGACTTTCTTGACTATGAAGTTCCATCTACTTCTGCAGTGCAGCAGCCTCCTCCAGCAAAGACAAAGGACATAAATTGTTCACAAATAGAAAAAAGCCTGACCTAAATAGCCCAGAACAAGTAGTTACAGAAGCAATAAATGACTTCTTCATTTCAATGAGAACTTCCACAGAAATTCTTGATCTTTTCCTTGATGACGAGGCTGTTGAACTCACTGCCACATATTCCAACTTATACACTGCAAGTAAGAGTGTAAATCTTGGCTTGACTAGTTCTCAATTCAAATGTTTCTAGGAATTATTTTTCTGAGAAGTTATGTCTCAGTTCCTTGAAGGCATATGTTCTTGGGTACAAAGAACAGATGTGCAATATACACTCATTAGGGCTGCCATGAGACATGACCACTTTGAAATTATGGTTTCTAATTTTCATGTTGCTGACAATATAAATATAGACCAATGGACAAATTTTCCAAGTTGTGAACTTTAAAAACACACTCAATGAGTGATATTTGAAATTTGTTCAAATTAAACATATTTCGGCTTTGATGAATGGATGGTTTTGTAGTTTGGTCATCACAGAAGCAAACAATTTATTAGAGGCAAACCCATTCAGTTTGGCTACAAGTTTTGGTGTGGTGCAGCACATCTGGGCTACATTAGCTGATTTCAGCCATATCATAAAAACCCAAATGCTCAACATGAGAAATGTTGTGTTGTAGCATTACTTGTCCTTTAGTTTAGAGAGGCATTGCCAGAGGCACACCATGGACAATACCATTTTGTATTTGTTAACTATTTCACTGTATTATATTTCTTGATATGCTTACTTCAGTGAGACATCAGATAATAGGTACAGTGAGAAAGGATCACATTGATAAGGCTCCATTAGAATGTGATATAGCTCTGAAGAAAAAAGAACAAGGCACATTCATTTATTGAATTGATAACAAAGACAATATTGTCTGCTGATGGACTAGTAACAATCTGGTGCTGGTATCAGTCTCCTGTGTCTTGTCAATTGTTATTCCCAGAAACTAAAAAAGAAGATCCAAGTTCAGCAGCCAAACATGATCAAAATGTATAACCATTTCATGGGTGGTATAGACAGAGCTGATAACAATATTCATAAGTATTGGGCATCAATCCTTGGAAATAAATGGTATTTAAGCTCTCTTTTGCTCTATTTCAAATTGATCTTGCAAAATTCTTGGCAACTACATAAAACATACAAAAAGCCAATAGATCTTCTGGGTTTCATCAACATGAGGACCATTATCACCATTATCGGGAGACCTTCAAAACCTGGCCAAAGAAGACCTCAGAAGCGTAACATTGATTGACAGTGTGAAGGCATTAATCATGTGATAGTCAAATAGGAAAAGCAAATACAGTATGCTGAATGTCATAGAAACACCACTCACTTTTTGATATAAAAAATGTAATGTTGTCTACATGTGAAGCATTCTGTTGACTATCACAATGAATAGCAATTGTCACCACTTCCTAAGATAAGACACACAATTTTATACATTATCTACGATAGCTGAGGTTTTGCCTACTGTTCCAGTTTGGGAATGCCATATAACTTAACAATGGAACATAACAAAATTTTTTTCACTTCAAATCCTTGTTATTTGATTTTTCTAAGCAACATATATGAATTTCATACAAAAAATTTAAAAATGTTAACTTTATATACCAATAACAGCCAAGTTTAGATGCAAATCAAGACATAATTCCCTTCACAGTAGCTTCAAAGAAAATGAAATGCTTAGGAATATGCCTAACAAAAGAGGTGAAGAATCTCTACAAAGAGAGTTACAAACCCTAAGAAAATAAATAGCAAAATAAATGAACAAATGAAAGAACATACCATGCTCTTGGCTGGAAAGAATCAACATTGTTAAAATGGCTATTCTATCCAAAGCAATCTACAAATTAGATGCAATCTTCATTAAAATGCCAACATTATAGTTGGAATAACTGGGAAAAAATAGCTCTTTATCTTTTATAGAACCAGAAAAAAATCTCATATTACCCAAGGCAATTCTTAGTAATGAAAACAAAGCCAGAGGCATGTAACCTACAAGACTTCAGGTTATATTACAAGTCCACAGTAATCAAAACAGCCTGGTATTGGCACAAAAATAGAAATATAGACATATGGAACAGAATAGAAAACCAAGAAATTAAACCAGTCTTTTATTGCCATCTGATCTTTGGTAAACCAAACAAAAGCATACTGTGGGGAAAAGAATCTCTATTCAACAAATGATGCTGAGAGAATTTGATAAACACATGTAAGAGATTAAAACTGGACCTACATCTTTCACCACTTACAAAAATCTACTTAAGATGGATAAAAGATTTCAATGTAAGACACAAAACAATGAAAATCTTAGAAGAAAATATGGAGAAAAGTCTTGATTATGTCAGTCTAGGGAAATATATGAAGAAGACTTCAGTGACAAATGCAACAACAACAAGTATAAACAAATGGGACTTAATTAAGGTAAAAAGCTTCTGCATAGCAAAGGACACCGCAATTAATGCAAAAAAAAAAAAAAACCTTCAGAATGGGAAACGATATTTACAGGGTATGAATCTGACAAAGGATTGATAACTAGAATCCACACCAAGCTGAAGTCAATCAAGAAAAAAAGAGTGAACAATCTCATCTACCCCTGGGCAAGCAATATGAACCGAACCTTCTCTGAGAAAGACAGAGAAATGGCTAACAAACATTTGAAAAAATGCCTATCATCCCTGGAATTAATCATCATGGAAATGCAAATGAAAACCACCCTGAGATATCATCTAACCCAAGTTAGAAGTCTCAAAGCTGCAGGTCCTGGCATGGATGTAGAGAGAAGGGAACATTTTATGCTGCCACTGAGACTGCAAACTAATATAACCTTTTTGGAAGGAAGTATGGAGAATCCTCAAAGAACTCAACATAGACCCCACATTTGATCCTATAACACCACTACTGACCTTCTACCCAGAAGAAAAAAAAATCATTTTATCATAAGGACATTTGCATGAGATTGTTTATCATACCTCAATTTACAATTGCCAAAATGTGGAAACAATCTAAATGTCCACCAACCCAGGAACGGATTAACAAATTGTGGTGTATGTATATCTTGTGGAGTACTATTCAACCATAAAAAAGATGGTGACTATACATCTTTTGTATTAACTCGGATGGAGTTGAAATACATTCTTCTTAGTAAAGTATTATAAGAAGGATAACCAAGTATCCAATGTACTCAGTACTAATTTGAAGCCAGCAAACAATTTAATGCACACCCACATAAGAGAAAATTCTCAAATTAATTCAAGGTAGAGAGATGGTGAACAACTAAAGGGGGAGAGGGGAGGAGGAAGAAGAATGAGTGTGCTCCCACTTAATGGATAGGTGTATGAGACACCTCTTAGGGGTGGGATATGATTTCATTTATATGATTTGCCCAGGGAGATACCGAAGGAAAATTTGAGATTTCCAGGAGCTAGGGGAAGAGGGGAATGGGGAAAGCCTGCTTAGTTGTTACGAGGTTTCTTTTTTGAGTGATGAAAGTACTCTGTCTGAATTAGACAGGGATGATGGTTGCACAACAGTGTTAATATACTAAAAATACTTAAATTGTTCACTTCATAAGTAGTTAAAATAAATTAATTTTACATTTGGGAGTTTTATTTCAATAAAACAAAGAGATTAGGGTGGATATAAACCATGTAGTATTATAAAATCTCTGCAGTCACAAATTTTTTTTTTTTTATTGGTGATTCATTGAGGGCATAAGAAACCAGGTTACACTGATTGCATTTGTTAGGTATAGTCCCTCTTACAATTGTGCCTTGTCCCCCCAAAGGTGTATCACACACTGAGACCCCACCTCCTCCCTCCCTCCCTCTCCCTGCTCTTCCTTTACCCCACCTCTCTCCTCATCCTCTCTCTCTCTGCTCTCCCCTTCCCCCACACCCACCATGTCATTAATTGTCCTCATATCAAAATTGAATACATAGGATTCATGCTTCTTCATTCTTGTGATTCTTTACTATGAATAAGGTGTTCTCCTTCCATCCAGGTTAATACAAAGACTTTAATACTGTAAAGTCTCCATTTTTTTAATGGCTGAATAGTATTCCATGGTATACATATACCACAGTTTGTTAATCCATTCCTGGGGTAAGCAGCATTTAGGCTGTTTCCACATTTTGGTGATTGTAAATTGAGCTGCAATAAACAGTCTAGTGCAAGTGTCCTTATGATAAAGGAATTATTTTTCCTTCTAGTTTGATGCTCAGTAATGGAATCACAGGATCAAATGGGAGATCTAACTTGAAATTTTTGTGGTTTCTCCATACTGCCTTCCAAAAGGTTATATTAGTTTGTAGTCCCACCAGCTGTGTAAAAGTGTTCCTTTCTTTCCACATCCATGCCAGCATCTGCAGTTTTGAGTTTGTGTGTGGGCCATTCTTACTGGGGTTAGATGATATCTCAGGGTGGTTTTGATTTGCATTTCTCTAATAATTAGGGATGATGAGCATTTTTTTCTTTGAATTTTTTGGCTGAGGCTGGGTTTGAACCCACCACCTCCAGTATATGAGGCTCTCACCCTACTCCTTTGAGCCACAGCACCGCCCCTGATGAGCATTTTTTCATATGTTTACTAGGCCATTCGTCTGTTTTCATTAGAGAGGGTTCCATTCATCTGTCTTGCCCATTGATAATATGGGATTATTGACTTTTTTCATGTGGACTAATTTGAGTTCTCTATATATGCTGGTTATCAAGCTTTTGTCTGATTTATAATGTGCAAATATTCTTTTCCATCTTGTAGGTTGTCTATTTCTTTTGGTTGTTGTCTCCTTAGCTGTACAGAAGCTTTACAGTTTAAGTCCCATTTGTTTATTTTTGGTGTTGTTGCAATTACGACATAAGTCTTCTTCATAAAGTCTCTCCCCAGGCCGATATCTTCCAGTGTTTTTTCTATGCTTTCTTTGAGGATTTTTATCATGTCATGCCTTAAATTTAGGTCTTTTATTCATCTTGAATCAATTTTGTGAATGGAGAAAGGAGTGGGTCCAGTTTCAGTCTATTACATGTGGATATCCAGTTCTCCCAGCACCATTCATTGAATAGGGAGTCTTTTCCCAGTGTATGTTCTTCTTTGGTTTGTTTAAGATTAGGTGGTTTTCTATTCAATTCCAAACGTCTATGTCTCTATTTTTAGGGGTGGGATGTAATTATAAGAGAGATTCTGCCTAACAAATGCAAACATTGTAACTTATTTCTTTGTACCTTCAAAATAACCTGAAATTTAAAATAAAGAAAAAATTACATTCATATATGTTATCCATAAATTGTTAATACCATATAGCTTTTAAAATCATAATCTCAATTTTATAAGGATTTCTGCTCAGGTAAAGATAAATTTAGTTATAATTAGAGCTCTTCAAGATCTAAGTGGACTTTGTAGGGCATAAGGATGGCTAGGAATTTCAATTAGTAATGAGTTTCTCATCACTGGAGTTATTTAAGACCAAGTTTTTTAAAAAATACCTTTTAACTTAATGTGAACATTTTAAAGAAAACTTAAGCATTAGCTGGTTGATTGAATTAAGTCTCTTTTATATTTAAAGACTTTATTCCATGAATCAACTGTTGAGTGAACTAATTTAACTGTTCATGTTAGCCAATATTGTTAACAATGTGAGACCTGTGTAGATACTGCCCTTAATGTCCAGTCTCAGAATTAGAATGAATCAGTTGCTCCCAGAAAAAAATCTAGGGAACAATTTAATCCTCAAAATCATTTGCTTTTGTTTTTCTGTTGATAATTTAATCTATTCATTACATGTCATTTTTTCTTTTTGAGACAGGACAGGAAAGGAGGGGTGGGACAGGTATATATTTTTAACATTTTCATGAGGCACAATTTTATGCAACTAATTACATAAAGATGGTATTAAAAGTAATTTAAGCAAGTAATAAATTGTAGCCAGGATCTTAGAGAATATTTTGCCTTTTAATCTTCATAGATTCTAGAGTTGAAAGTAGAAAGCCACTTTACTGTAAGTGTTGCCAAACACTCCTCAGATCCCTCGCCATCAAGGAGACTGGGAATGCCAACAAAAGTGCCAGGGGTGTCATCTACAGGGAACATTTAAAACTAAGTTAAAAGCATCAATTAAATAAATTCACTTGTGCCAACTGCCAGAAGGCAAGGGCAATCTTCAGAGCCTGGAAATGAGAGAAGCCAGGCAGGATATGCATGAGGGGGTGGATATGCTGGCATTTTCTAAATCTCCACTGGAAACATTGCCTATTCCTTAGATCACTCAGATTAGTCAATTATCTCTGCAGATAACCCTATCAGAAGTGTCTCCCACCTAAGAAGAGCTGTCTAGGGCTTGCTAAATAACCAGGCTGTTTCTGAGTAATGTGGTTTTGGGGTTATTAATTATAGCAAGAAAAAAGATCAGTGACTGCAGCCCAGAAGGTCTGGTTTTATATCAGATGGGTTGGAGGAAGAAGCAGATGCTAAAAACTGAAGATAGGTCCCAACCCTTCTTATCAGTACCTCCTTAGTGAGGTATCATATGTGGGTTGTCTTTCTTGGAGAAAGTCAATCTTGTCATAGGAGATAATAGTGATCAGTGGGGACACTTCTACAGTGGAACAATACAAACTATTCCAGACATGTATCAAGGTTCTATTTGTTGTCTTACTTGGGTCAGGGTGTAAGAAACCCAATCTCAAAGGATAAGGGAGTCGCTTATCTAGCCCCGGAAATCACTCCTGGCACACAGGGATTTCACTATCCTGCTGGAAGTGACCAAAATAAATAAATAAATAAGCATCTCCTGGTGGATCACATGACCCCTCCAGTTCTCAAGGCAGATTCTTCTCCTAGGGGCACTGTGTGGAGCCTCTGAAATCTGTGAAGGTTTTTCTCTGCAAATGCGGGAAGAAAGCAGGTGGATGGATACATAAGGATGGCCTTGCTCCTGGTCTCTTTGTTAGCATTCCTGAGTTTGGGCTCAGGGTGTCATCATCGGATTTGTCACTGCTCTAACAGGGTTTTTCTCTGCCAAGAGAGCAAAGTGACAGAGATTCCCCCTGATCTTCCCAGGAATGCGGTTGAACTGTGAGTATCAGAGGGAGTGGGAATAGCTGCGTGGCTGGCATTTGTGCATTGAGCACTATTATTATTTTCACATTAGGCTGCTATCTGTTGAGCTGAAATATTTCTGCCTTGACGGAAGTCTTGAATCAAACAACAAATTCCCCCAGCCCAACCCTCCTGCCTGTGGCTTTCCAAGGACCTTAGGTGAGAGTCTGTATCAGCATTTGTTGGGGAAGGGCAGTATGGAAACCTAAATAAATCCTAAAGCCAAAGAGAAGAGTTTTTAGTGTTTTCAGTGCATTTGCTTTTAGGTTTCATGATCTCTTCATTGGAACCAGAAAGTAAAATGGAGGCAAAATAGAAACTTTCTACCTCCTAGAATTGGAGGCTTTAATGTAAGCATTAATGTAAGTATACAAGGTGTGTCTCCTGAGGCACCAGCCAATGATTTTTGAGCTGAGATTCTGCTTTTGGGGGCAAAAGGGTGGAGAGGGGAAGGGATATGAAGAAAACAAAGGAAGAATGGTAGAGAGGGTGGGAGAAATACAGGGTAATCTTTCATACAGCTGGAAAAACTATGATTCTATCTTTAGAAATTTACTCTGTTCTAATAAGAAGTAGATAGACTCCTAGCATTGGACAAGAACTTAGACATCATTTCATTCTTTCTCTTTATTTTACAAATTGGAAATCTGATGTTGGAAGAGTGTAGTGAATTGCCTGAACTCTCATAATGATTTGAGGCAGAGCCAGAACTAGAAATCAGACCTTTTGATTCACCTATTGCTTTTTCCCTATTCCTCTCTGTCTGACTACATTAGAGCAACAGTGGGGCTGTTTAACTTCCCAGTTACATCTTCCCCTAAGAACTGGCAGTTGTGACTCAGAGACTGTAGATACCCTTATTGCTTTTTATTCTATTTCTGTTTTTATTTTAAACAGAAACGACTATTCTGGATGGAGGCCTGTTTCAACTTGTGTCCTCTAAAGCTATTGATGGCTTCTATTTTATTGCAGTAGATGGTCATTTTTTCAGTTCACCAACTGCCCCAAGTTTGAAAGTCAAACTTGGTGTTGCATTTCTGATTTTCAGTGAGGGATGAGTTGCAGACTTGCAGGCTTGATGGATCCTGTTTGCCACATTTCCCCCTAACACCTCAAATCTTAAGTTCTTATCCAGAGGCAGCTGCAGAGACAGGGAAAATAACCGTCCAGCTCTGTTTTGGTTACTACTACCTCAGATGAGACAGTTAGCCCTGATTATGCAGAAGAATGTGCCTATGCACACAGACAGTCTGGTTTAGTAGGTCACTTTAAGCACAGGAGATTACCAATATACCTGAGCTCCTGTGAGAAGCCATTTGTTCCTAAGTGACTTTGACCAATTAGTTAACCCCTTCTGAGCTTCAGGTTCCTCATTTCTGAAGCATTTAATATAACCACCTTGGTTGGATTGCTGTGAACACTAAAACATATAGAACCCTTTCCCCACCAGCTTCTACCTCTCTGGGAAGTGCTCTGTATCTTCCGGTGTTTTGCTGTAGGCCAGCAGTACTATGCGGTTGCTAAAGCAGACAGCCCCCAACAGGGTTTAATATTACAGTAATACTTCTCTGCCCCCCAAATTTTCTTCTGCACTAAGGTGTCTGCTTTTTTGAAATCTCTTTACTAGAAAATTTGTTTCATTCTGTCTAGAAAATTTAGACAAAAAAGAAAAACAGGAAGGTAGAGGGGAAAGAAGGAAAGAGAGAGAAGGGAAGTAAGTGAAGGAAAGGAGAGGAGAGAGGAAGAGAGAAAGGAAAGGAGCGAGGAACGGGGAGAGGAGAGGAGAAGAAAGGAAAGGAAAGGAAAAAGAAGGGAAGGAAGGGCAGAAGAAAGGGAAGAAGAAGAAAAGTACGAACAAATGAAACAAAGTTCACTTCCACATCTCGAACCCCAGGGGGTATATGTCTATGAAATAGTGTAGGAGGAGCCAGAGTATGGTTTTATTTTAAATCATACTAAGGTATAAATGACTAAAACATATTTCTGACCAAAAGTATTCTGCAACTGAGGAAAGAGAGCATGAGGAATTGAGATAGTGTGGAGAGAGTATAGTGGGCGGAGCACCAGAAACGAATTTTATGCTCTTGATGAAGGCTTCCTCTGGGCCAACTTCTTTCTTGGAAGTGTGAAATGGAAGACAAAGTTGCATAGAACTAAGAGGACAGAACAGGTTTGCCAGTTATTGGCAGTTCCCCATCTGAGGCAGGAATATGGTTATTTGAGAGCTTTGGGCACTAAAAAATCTTGAGACAATTCTTTTCTCTGCACACTTATTAGTAGTACTTGAGTTGGAAAATTGACAAAAAATAGTTGAAATAGCCTCTCCAACTAATTCACCGTTCAGTCCTCCAAGTTTGCTGTCAACTTTAACAATGATCACATCAGGTGTAGGTGGATGGATAGCCAGGGTTTATTGACTACAATCGTTTAATTTATGAACATGACAGCTTCATTGTTACTCAGTCCCTCCTCAAGAAAAACAACTCCTATAGTTTATCATGTATACTTTTATCCTATCATTCCACCCACCTTGCAGTATTTTCATTTTATCCCGTATATCTGCCAACTATCTTTAAAGATCACTAATTCCCTGTGACCTGCACATGCTGAAATTAACATTAAAAGAATACAGAAGCACTGTCAACAGATTCTATTTACTAAGAGAGTCCCCACTATTTGCTTTATGCTTTGCACATACTATTCCATTAAAACTTCACAATAAGACTGCAAGATTGGTATTACTGCTCTGTGTTTCAAATAAAAGAAATAGGAGCACAGAAAAGTGGAAGAACTTAAGCTAAGTCATTCCTGCAACTCTTGGGTTGGGTGGCAAAGCTGAGATCCTGATTTGACTCTTGTGTCTGTTTAATTTTAAAAAGTATCCTTTAGAATTTGGGTCAGAGATCAGATTTATGGACTCTTCATTCTCTTTTGCAATTACTCAAGTGCATCACCATAGTAGTAAAACAGTCACAGGTAACACACAAGTGAATGAATATGGATATGCTCCAGTGAAACTTCATTTATGGACACTGAAATTTGTATTTCCTACACAAAAATTATTCTTTTGATTTTTTTAATCATGTAAAAAGGTGAAAACAATTGTTAGTTCATGAGTCATAGAAAAAAACATGTGACAAGCCGTGTTTGACCCACAGGTTGTATGTTTTGCACTTCTAGTTTTGACTATAGGTGAGAAAAGTGGATTAAATATTATTGACTGAAGTGGGATTGAGGCAGCCTGATACAACATGGAGCAGAGAGAATGTACTAGGTAAGCAGGGTCAGCAACTGGAGCAGTTCCTGAGAATACTGGTATTCACAGGTCAACCTTTAACTGGTTCTGACAAATCAAAAATGAGAGACCTGAGTATTTAAAATTTAAATTTAAATTTAAATTTTAGCTATGTTATCTGGGCTCTAGACTGACAATGGAAATTACAATGTGTGCCTAATTGGCAGAGTTGCTATGGGGATTAAAGGAGACAATGCAGGTAAACCCCTCACATAATTTCTCACTTTTTGTTGTTACTGTTGATGATCATGATGATAATGAAGATGATGACGCAAATTCCTGTCTGTTAAACACTAAGCAAAAACCACCTTCCACAGTGAGATTTCATGGGGACCAAATCAGTCAAGAAGTCTGAGAATGATCTGGAAAATTGCTATAAGGATCTTTATTAGTTCAAAGGTAGTTCACATTCTCCACACACTTATTTTCTGAGTAAGAAAATGTATTCCTTAAATATGTAAATATTTGCTCAGAATTCAGGAAGCAGGTTAATTCTGACCATGGTCAAGGCAATATTTTTTATATGAGTATTCACATGGTCATTTGTCTAATTTTTTTTCTTATGATATCTTCATCTAATTTTGTTGTTTGGGATTCTTGAGGCTACAAAGAATTAGGTTACTCTGATTGCAGTTGTTAGGTAAAGTCCCTCTTGTAATTGTGTCCCACCCCCAAGAGGTGCGCCATACACCATAAATCCCATCCTCTTGCTCCTCCCTTCTCCTTGAACCCTCATTCCCCTACCTCCTCCCCTTGTCATCTATTCCCTTCATATTAGAATTAAGTACATTGGATTCTTGCTGCCAAGGGAATTTTGATTTCTGACCTATCCCAGAAACTTGTCCGAGTCTAAGAATGAATCTAGGAAGGTCCCTTTAATCTTGCTTTTTTCTTCCTAGAAAGAAATTCTTCTACAATTCCTAAGAAGAATACAAACCCATCTAAATCTGAAATTTCAACTCTAAGCAACAGTATGGTTACAATGATCTTTTCCTTCAGTAGGGTCAGATGACCATAACAGTAAAGAAGATAAAGGTCCATTGATAGTTGTTTTGGGTTGAAGGAGACTTGTTCTGGGACTATACATATTATAGACTGCCTATGTTGAACCTCCTCCTCACAGCAAGTTCCCACATCTCATTTGACTAGCACTTACTTTTAATTGTCTAGTTCTTTGCCTTACAATTTTTGTTTTATTTCCTTGGTTTAAGTCATTCTCTATATCCCATAACCATAGGTTATTATTTAATTAGGAGTTTTAAAGTGTGTCTAATTTAGTCCATCCTTAATGGAGCCTTAGTTTTAAGGGATATGTCAATGTTGTATACAAAAAAGGAAGCCTTGGCTATACCAATGAGTTCAAGAATTTTTGACGTTTGCAAACTTGTTTCATTGTGGAACCCTTTTTCTAAGAGCATCTCTGGGGATTACCACTCCATAGGATACACTTTGTAAAAGACTGGGCAAAAGGCTGGTCTACCCAATCCCACCCACCAGAACAAATCCCTTCTGAAGCCTGAAGCACAGCCCAGACCTCTTGACTCCAATTTAGTCAAGATTCAATAATTCAGCTAGAGACAGACCCTTAGATAGGTTTTTATTGCCTTATGTCTATCAGGTAGCCATTTCTGAATGTGCTGTGTCATCATGAAGGATATGGTTCAAAAATATAGATTATAAGTAACCATGAGGTAACTCTGGTGTTACTTGCTCTGAGATGAAGGAAGAGAGAATAAAACGGTGGATTATAAAACTACTAAAACCTGGCCGGGCGTTGTGGCGGGTGCCTGTGGTCCCAGCTACTTGGGAGGCGGAGAATCACTTGAGCCCAGAAATTGGGGCTTGCTGTGAGCTGTGATGCCACAGCACTCTATCCAGGGTGACAGCTTGAGGCTCTGTCTCAAAAAACAAACAAACAAACAAACAAAATAAAATAAAACTACTAAAACCACTCCTAACTTCCTCATTTATTGAATGCCGATGTATTAATTCTCCTTGTCATGTTGGTTTCAAACTTTCCCAATCACCCATGTCTAATCAGTTTGCAATTACTACCCCCTCATACTACTGCTAATAATAATTCTTTCTTTTTATTGATATCATCTTTGCTTGGCCCTTGACGATTTAAGGCCTGGATTATATGTACTTACTAATTTATCTCCTTCCTACCAATTCCTCTTTTCTCCAAACCAGTCTGCGTACCATCATTCCACTTTCTCCATAAAATAGCACTGCTGCCATGTTTTGATTTCCAAGCTCAAAGTCATTCAAAAGCTCACTTTTCTGGCTTCCCCACTCACTATTCTCTAGCAGCCTACTCCACACAGTTGATACAGTTTTGTTCTCAAGCACAGTTTGTGTATTTCTACCTCTCTGTGTCTTTGCATTATTGCCCTTGCTTGTACTATCCTCAATTTCTTTTCTGTCTCTTGAACTCCAACCTACTTATCATAATCTTGCACAAAGTTTGCCCTTTCATAAAGCCTCTCTTACCACTCTATCTTTATATAATCTTGCCTGCATCTGAGCCCTTGTGCAGTTCATTTCATGCTTTGCATTTAATTTTTCATGTGTATCTTATTTCTTCAACTGCTATGAAAATGTTCTTTGTAGTCTTCATTGTGCCTGGTTCAATGCAATGTATGTTCTGGACTCTCAATTGCATGTAGAACAAATGATTCAATAAATCAAGAGGAATTACATCTGTTTATTTGTTCTGCTACTCAAAAGAAAAGATTCTTATAAAAGAAGATTATTGTTTTCTCCTGCAGGGAACTACTATAGGATTTGATCACTGTTTTTTATTTTCCTTATATTTTTATGTGTTTGTTTTAGGAAAATGTCTGTATGTCATTCCAGAATCCATTAATTTATTCAGAAAGAAAGATACAAATTCGACAAATAGGTTTCCTAAGTAAAAAAAAATTGAACATTCTATATTCTGGACACATCACCCAATTTACTTGACCTCAATAATAATGCCTGCCTCTTTGTAACTAACAAAAATATAGAAAAGATGAAAGAAATTGCCTAAACAACATCACTTTAAAACAGACAGAAATGTACGAAGAAATATAATTTTTGTCAATTAGGGTCAGTTCTAAAACCTAAATGTTAGGTTTCCACATTCCCCAGATGTACTTGAATTGTTGTAGCTCTCTCTGGTTATCAAAACCAAACACCCCACTGTGCAAATTGCCCTGTATGCCCATGGAGACTCCTCCTGCCTTACTTAGATACTACTTTGAAAAAACAAACATCGTATCATTCACGTGAATACATACATAATCCTTTTCTCTTGACACAAAGTCCTGCACCAACTTTACAGAGAAATGGTATGCCTGTGCTCAACATTTGGGATTTAATTGGGCTGGGGGAAAGGGAGGTTTATATTCCCTGCAGAGGGGATCAGAAAAATGGCTAAAGGAACAACTTTAGAATGCAATACCTTGAAAGAGAAAAAGTAGAAATTACATTACAGAGAAAGAATCCTATAAAGGACATGAACTCTACCCTGAGAATTGGCTGAGAGATGTAATTTACAGTACCATTAACAGCAATTGACAAGTAGGGATTTGACAGTGCAGAACGGTGCTTGGTTGGTGATGATAAAGTCCCCTTGTTTACCTAAAGCTGCATGCTACCCTTCCTCACCCAAGTCCAATACTAAAGAAGCCTAAGCTTCAGAAGCAGGGCATCATGGCAGCAAATAGGAAATTCATTTAACTTTTGATTATCCTTCTCCAAAGCTATTAATTGGGTTATCTAGTCATTGCGGCTGATTGAACTACATATATATTTTTTTTAGGCACTTAGATTTAGACTCTCCAATTTAGTTTTGTTTAGTCTAGATTCTAGCTTATATAGCCCACAAGGTCAGCTAGGAAAGAGAGTAATTATTTTTAATTGTCTAAGATCTGATTATACTGAGATTTGGATGTTTGTTCTTAATTTGACCTCTCCCTGAAGTATCTCAAAGCATGTTTTGTATGTCTGACCTGAACGTGCCATTACCTTGTTCTTTCCTATGGAATATGCAGCTGATCTGAAAACCTTCAAGGAATTTGCAAAAAATATTCACATAAAGCAGCCAAACTCTTGTCATAAACTTGAACTGAATTATATTTTTAGTTTTTAGAGTGACTTGAGTCCTCTCTCTTTCATCTCTTTTCCCAGACCTTTCTCATTGAAAGCCAATATACAGTCATCATAGAATTCCATATCAGAAATCATGGAGAATGTGCAGCAGGCGCCAATGTTTGTATCTCTCTAATGTCAAGCTTGATGATAGCATCTAAGATATAGGGACCCCCAAAGTTTAAGTTTCAATGAAACAGAAAAATCGACATATTTTGTATATTAGAGGAAAAGGCATCAGTAGGTTGATGAAAGGTTGAAGTTTAACAAAAAAAAAAGCTCTGAGGTTGTTTCAATTCTAAAATGCTTTAATTTTACAAATAGCTTAAGGCACCAAACTTCCCACAAACAACAGGCATTTTCTAGGCCTCAGATTCAAGCAGCTGCATATTTCTTAAACTGTGTTGAAGACAGTTGTGGAACATAGGGAGTGAGGCTGTTTTTCCCTTGGGCTTAATAGGCAGTTCTGTTGTTTTGGAAACTTCCCACATAAACATCTCTATCTTGTTATTTTCAGTTTGGTAAGGGGGTTTCAACAAAGAATTTGTGAGGAATCCCAGCTTCACTAATAATTTTGTAACTAAACAAAGTTAGCCTGTAGCTAATAAATGGGTCATTAAGCATTACTTCCTTCCTGAATCCTCTTGGAGTAAGGGCATGACAAAGAAAGCACCCTTATGTGAAAGGACAACAGCCTTGAACTCTAGACTTTCTGGAGTGGCTTCAATTTAGAATAAATATTCTATCCCCTCTAAGAAAGTCTACTAAATTTTGGTTCATAAAGTAGGATCACATTCTTAGAAGACAGAGTTGCCTCTACATGTGCTTGCCTCATTGCCTCACTGTGACAGCTTCTGAATTGGTCTCTGAGCCTTCCATCTTCTTCCCTCCACAATTCCTATGCTGAGTGCTTGCCCATTTTAGTACCTCTGTGGGTTCCAATGCCAAGATCCAGGACAAAAGTCCAAAGTCCTAAGTTTGGCATGAAGGGTCTCTATGTTTTGGCCTGAAATTAATTCTCCTGTCTCCTCTCTCCTTTTCCATCCTCTCAAGCCTATGCTCTACGTACTATTCTCTATTCTCTATACTATTAATATTCTCTCTAACCTGAATATATTATCCAATATTGAATCATCTTTGAGACCAAAGTCAAGAGGCCCATATGTCATGAAGTTTTCTTTCAACAGAAAATACAGTACTTGTGGATTATAAACATGCAAGGCACTGTCCTAGGGACTTGGGAGAAAGCAATCAGTAGGAAAGGCAAGGTCCCTGCCCTCATGGAGTTGCTAAAAAAGAATATCACAGAAGTTGTCTTGGCCATAGTCAAAATCCCCCTGAGAACCCAGAATTGTCATTGTCAAAACCACTAATTTGACAATTAATTGCTTATTGCCTTTAATGCAGTCTGAAACCACAGATGCCTGCTGCCAGAAGAGAGCTGATGATCAGAGGGTCGTCTGCCTGTCCCATCTCGGTCTGCCCTCTGACACCCCAGGGAAATTTCAGGAGCTGTGCAGGCCACTTCCAAAATACCCCCATTGTATAAAAGCTAGCAAATACTTGCTTTATTTTATAAGGAGAAACAGACCTGAAATATAATAGAATGTCAAATGAACATCAGGAAATTAATGATAGGTATACAAATATTTGACTAGAAGCAAATTATAAAAATAAAAAGGACTGGATCTTTTGAGTTTGGATCAAAGAGGTTGACAGTTTTTTTGTTTTTTAGAGACAGAGTCTCACTTTGTTGCCCTTGCTAGAGTGCTGTAATGTCACAGCTCACAGCAACCACCAACTCTTGGACTTAGGTTATTATCTTACCTCAGCCTCCCGAGTAGCAGGGACTACAGGCACCTACCACAACACCTGCCTATTTTTTGTTGCAGTTTGGCCAGGGTCGGTATTGAACCCTCCACCCTTGGTATATGGGGCCGGTGCCCTACTCACTGAGCTACAGGCGCTGCCCCCAAAGAGGTTGACAGTTTGACACAGAAGGTTGAAAAGGGGGACCATCATAGGGAAGTTAGGCTATGCAGTTTCCTTTGTCATGCTCAATTTTTCCTAAAACTGCTTGTGGTCATAAATATTATCATATATCTGTTGAGTAAAAGTTTACCTGTCAATAGATTGTGTATGCCACCTTCCCCTCAAAGCAACTGGGTACAATCTCTGAAAACTGGTAATCACACAGAGTTAGCCTTAATAGAGACCTCTGAAAATGATACACCTTCAAATTTCTGCTTTAGTATAGAGAACACTAAGAAGAAATCATAGAATGTTCTTACACTTATGAGTAATGTCACTTTTTTCTAAATTCAAATAATTTTGCATGGTTGTGTTAGGTTTTGAATAGAAAAACAAATGCAAAAGAATGTTCACTCTCGGTCGTCATGTCACAGTTATATATGTGTATCAACAGTTAGCCCTAGGCCTTACTGCTGCCCCATACCCACCAAAGATAATTTCCAGTCAGGGCAGGAAAGGAAGAAACCTTCATTTAGTTGATGTTTGCTTTATGGGCAAGCAAAGAAGAATCCTATAAGTAAATATTAATGTATTGGAGTGAGGGCCAGCAGAAAATGCAAGAAGAAACACTTTCAAGCTAGAAAACAAACCAAAAAGGCAACAAAAGAAAATATGAGAATTATAATGAACAGCAAAGAAGTCATCTGAAACCCTGTATACAATAGCAAAATTGCTTATCATGCCCCTGATTATAAAACTTGCTGAACTCCTTCAATAAGAACACACAGTCTTAGACGGGCATCCAGTTCTCCAAAACAAATACTAGATACAAGTGGAAAGAGAACAGTTATGATAGTCAGATAGGAAAATTACAAAGTCAATCTGGAAGCAGATCTCTGGCGTTAGATTCTGGAGGAAGAAGCGTAATAGCAGCAACAATAGAAAGTTAAGAACCTCAGTAAAAGGAACAGGGGAGCATTAAACTGAGGAAATGAGACATCAAAATCTTTAGGCCTTGATTCTGGGGCTGGTCAAGTTTCATGAAGAAGTTTCTTCCAAACTTTTAGCTGAAGGATAAAGCCCTAACTGCCCCATTCTGGTAGCTGGGAGAGGACTGGGGGTGTCTCAGCATCCAGCAGTCCTAATACGTATCTGACATTCTCAAGTCCAGAAACTCTCTTTTACTTTTGCTAAAGAATAAATCTTTGGTATTTCACTCAGGTGCACAGGGGCACTTGCCTCACTGCCTCTTAAATATACTTTCTACCAATCAATCCTCTTTATTTTATCTACCTCAACCTATGTCCAGACCCTGCCCATTCCTAGAGATGCCCAGTGCTTCTAATTCCTGAATCTTTTAGGGATTGTGCAGTATAAATCACTTTGACTTAGAATTCTATTATCTAGAGTCTGCCAAGTTACACTTCTCAAACTCCAATGTGCATGCAAAACAGAGAGGCATATTCTGAAACACATGTTCTGATTCAGTAAATTTGGAGAAGGGCCTGAGATTCTGTGCTTCTAACCAGCTCCCAGGAGATGCTGGTAGTACTAGTTCCAGAATCACATTCATCTTTCTTCTTTACAAACCTAAAATTTCCTTGCTCTTTTTCATCTGTCCTTGTTGCTTTATGCCTTTAGAAAACAAATCTTCCTTTTGTCTTCTCAGTGGGGTTTCTGGAAGAAACAAATAGTTGTTTGTTTAATATGCCATTTCCACCCAGGAATTGCCATTCATTATTCAACCCACTCAATCTGGCTCTGTCTCCATGGTTCCATTGAAAATTCTTCCTGTCAAAGGTATCAGTAAATTTCTCTTTATTTTCAGTATGTTTTGTACTATGGTTATATTTTTTATTTCAAATTATTATGAGGGTATAATTTTTTAGGTTACATTGTTTACAATTCTAAGGTAAAGTTCAGGTTGTAGTTGAGCCCTTTACCCAGGGAGCATGCCACACATCCTCACATTGTGAACATTAGGTGACATCCTTACAATTCTCCTCCCTCTCTCCCATCAGTTGACCTCCTTTCTCTCTCCTTCCCTCCATTTCCTCTCCCCTCCCCCTTGCTAGACTATATTTCTGTTTTATCACTCATGTGGGCTTATAGTTGTTTATATATTGGTTTCATATTAGTATTGCATACGTTGGAATTTTTTCCCATTCTTGTGATGCATTACAAAGAAGAATGTGTTTCAACTCCATCCAGGTAAACATAAAAGACGTAAAGTCTCCATCTTTTCTCATGGCTGAATAGTACTCCATGGTATACATATGCCACAGTTTGTTAATCCATTCATGGGTTAATGGGCATTTGGATTGCTTCCATGACTTGGTAATCGTGAATTGAGATGCAATAAAAATTCTGGCGCAAATGTCCTTGTGATAAAATGATTTTTGTTCTTCTGGGTAGAGACCGAGTAATGGAATTATGGGATCAAATGGAAGGTTGACTTTTAGTTCTTCAAGACTTCTCCATACTTCTTTCAAAACAGGTAGTATTAGTTGCAAGCCTACCAGCAATGTAGAAGTGTTTACTTCTCCCCACATCCATGCCAGCATCTGCAGATTTGGGACTTTGTGATGTGAGCTAATCTCACTGGAATTAGGTGATATCTCAGAGTGGTTTTGATTTACATTTCTCCAATGATTAAAGATAAAAATTTTCTCATGTGTTTGTTTGTCATTCATCTGTCATTTTCAAAGAAGTTTCTGTTTAAGTCTCTTGCCCACTTATAAATGGGGCTATTTGCTCTTTTCTTGTTGATTAATTTGAGTTCTCTGCAGATACTAGTTATCAGTCCTATGTCAGATTTGTAACATGCAAAAATCTCACATTCCAAAGACTGTCTCTTTGCTTAGTTGTGGTACCAGTAACTGTTTAAAAGCTTTTGAACTTGATAATGTCTCGTTTATTTATTTTTGGTGTTGCTACAATTGCCAGGGTGGGGGGGGAAGTCTTTATAAAATCTTTTCCCAGGCCAATATTGTCGAGCATTTTCTCCACACTCTCTTCTAGAAATTTAATTGTTTTGTTTTTAAATTTAAATCTTTTATCCAGAAAGAGTCCATTTCTGTTAATGGTGAGAGGTGCCAATCCAGCTTCAGTCTTCTACAAGTGGCTAACCAGCTCTCCAAGCATCATTTAATAAATAGGGATTCTTTTCCCAAGTGGTTGCTTTTGTTTGGTTTATCAAGACCAAATGGTGATATGTGGCTTTATCTCTGGATTCTCTACTCTGTTCCGTAGGTCTGTATCTCTATTTTTGTGCTAGTATTATGCTGTTTTGATCACTATAGATTTATAGTATAACCTGAAATCTGGTAATGTAATGCCTCCAGGTTTGTTTTTATTGCTAAGAATTGTATTGGCTATTCAGAGGGTTTTCTGGTTCGATATGAAATAAAGTACTATGTTTTTCAAGTTCTTCAAAGTATGACATTGGTGCTTTGATGGGGATTGCATTAAATCTGTAGATTGCTTTGGGTAGTATAGGCATTTTAAAGATGTTGATTCTTCCCAGCCATGAGCATGGTATGTTCTTCCATTTGTTAATGTCTCCTGCTATTTCTTTTCTCAAGGTTTCATAGTTCTCTTTATAGAGCTCTTTCACATCTTTTGTTAGATATATTCCCAGGTATTATGTCTTCTTTGGAGCTACTGTGAAAAGTATAGAGTCTTTGATTTTATTCTCAGCTTAATTTTATTGGCATATATGAAGGCTACTGATTTATGGGCACTGATTTTGTATCCTGAAATGCTGTTGTATTCCTTGATCACCTCTAAGAGCTTTATAGTTGAGTCCCTGGGGTTTTCTAGGTATAAGATCAGGTCATCTGTAGAGAGTTTGACCTTCTCTGTTCCCATTTGAATACAGAGGAGGTCCGTATTTGCCCCCTTAGTGAATACCGAATAGAATATACTCTGTTCCGTATACTCTGTTTAGAAAACTGAACAGACCCCCTTAATCTCCTTCTCTTGTCTAATTGCAATGACTAAGACTTCTAGCACTATGTTGAATAGCAGCTGTGATGACAGGCATCCTTGTATAGTTCCAATGCCGAGTGGAAATGCTTTCAGTTTTACTCTGACAATATGATATTGGCTGTGGGATTGTCATAGATGACTTCTATCAGTTTAAAAATATGTCTCACCTAAGCCTATTTTATTAAGTGTTCTTATCAAAAAAGGATGCTGGATATTGTCAAAAGCCTTTTCTGCCTCAATTGAGAGAATCATATGGTCTTTGTTTTTTATTTTATTTATGTAGTGAATTACCTTTATAGATTTATGTATATTAAATCAAACTTGCATCCCTGGGAATACATCCTACTTGATCATGATGTATAACTTTTTTTGTATATTGCTGTATTCTGTTTACTAGGATGTTACTGAATATTTTTACATCAATATTCATTAAGTACATTGGCCTATAGTTGTTTTTGTTGTTGTTGTTTTGTCTTTTGCCTAAAGGCAAAGTCACCAAAAGGCATTGATGCTCTCTACTCCAACACATTATGGTGGAGATCTCCCAAGTATTGCAAGAGACACAGAAATTCAGGTAGTAGTTTCAAAACTCCAGCATGACTCAATCCAAACAAATCATCTCCTAGACACATGGTAATTAACTTTGTCAAGGTCAATATGAAGGAGAAAATACTGCAAACAGCCAGCCATAAGAGAAGTCTTACCTCCAAAGGAAAAAATATCAGGATGACTACAGATCTTTCAGCTGAAACTTTTCAAGCCAGAAGAGGATGGTTATCAGCCTTTAACCTTCTTAAACAAAACAATTTTCAGCCCAGGATGCTGTATCCTGCTAAACTACTTAATTTGTGATGGAGAAATCAAATATTTTACTGACATGCAAATGTTGAGGAAATTTGCCATAACCACAGGAAGTACTCTGACCTATTCTATTTTTTTTTTTTTTTTTTTTGTAGAGACAGAGTCTCACTTTGTTGCCCTCTGTAGAGTGCTGTGGTGTAACACAGCTCACAGTAACCATCAACTCCTTGGCTTAGGCAATTCTCTTGCCTCAGCCTCCCAAGTAGTTGGGATTACAGGCATCTGCCACAATGCACGGCTTTTTTTTGTTGCAGTTTGGCCAGAGCTGGGTTCGAACCTGCCACCCTTGGCATATGGGGCCGGCACCCTGCCCACTGAGCCACAGGCACTGCCCTTCTGACCTGTTCTTCAGAAATCCTTTTTAATTTCTGAAATTCTTTCTTTTCCATGTTCCACTCTATGACTGTGGGTCTCTACTGTGTTTTGAAGCTCCTTGAATGCCTCTTTCAATTCCTAAAGCACTGCTATATCTGTCCTCATTATGTCCATATCTTGGTGACTTTGCCTTTAAATTCACTTATTTTGGGGGACAAACTTGGACCATTTTTTGGTTTTCTATTCCCATCTTCTCCTCCATTCCAGTCATCTTATTTGCTATCCACATTCTGAATTCTATTTCTGACATTTCAGCAATTTCTCTATCTCTCTATGGATGGTATTTTCTGCTATATCTCCCTTGTAATCTCTTGGGGAAGTTGACTGGCTCTGATTTTTGGTGTTGCCATAATTCTTTTGCTGGCTTCTTCCCATGAGTATTTTCAGCTTTTTCTCTTTTTTTATGTTAATTATACTTTTTCAGTTAAAATCGTAGGTTGTCCCTAAATTATTGAGATATCATCTAATTGAAGACCCTTAGAAAACACCATACAGACCTATTTGGCAACTAAAATTGGTGAGGTGAGACCAGAGTGAGAGGTCCAAGAAACTGGGGCTAATCAACCCCTTGCCAAAGAGCTGGAGCTTGTGCTTGTGGCTCTTCCCTTAGAGTCTCACAAAGGACCTTTCAGGGCAGCAGCTAGAGTCTCTGAGGACCAACTTGGTGAGATAGTACAACCTGTTCTGTCCTGGCATCAGCCTGTCCTCTACCCAATTCAAAGGGTCTCAGTATTTTGCTGGAAACCCTGCTGCCTAAGATGCTAATAGCTGTGGCCATTCCTCCCACTGACAATGGCTGCAGATGGGAATCCACAGACAAACCTGCTGGCTCTATCCCTCACTGCTCCAACCCCCCTGCATAAACAAAGTCAATTAAGTGGTGAACATGTAGCCCCAGCCAATAATAGCAGGAGAACAAGAATCCATGGACAGTTCTCAGCTACAATTACAGTTAAACTTGCTGAGGCAGCATAAGCAACAATCACTCAAACAAGCTCTCCTCTAGCAGGAATGGGAGCCAGGAGAGACCACAGCTCCCCACGCCAAAGTTAGAACTGCTATGCCATTCTTTTGTGAGTAGGAGGCGCACTGTTCAATTCGGCAGCCCATGCAATGCAGCAGCCTCTCAAAGAACTTGCCAAACACTCTGATCTCAGCAGGGAGTAGTCTATCAGGCAATCAGAGATGGCCTGGGTGGGCTGTGGGCTCACGACTGCAAAGAGAATATTTGTTCACTTTTATATCAGGATGAGGACTGGACTCAGAGGTAGAAATTGTCAGGTGTAGGAGAACCAAGACCTCGTGGCTTTCTCCCATGGGGTGAGGTGACAGATCCTTTGTTCCCTGCTCATGATCAGAAAGCCGGGGAGAAGCCATCCTATTGGAGTAGGTGTTCCCCGTCCTGTTGACAACAGGCACCTTTAGGCTAGTCTCATGCCTGGTCTCTGTTATCTTTCTTCTTCTTTCTTGGCCTTGCACTTTGTCTCAGTGGGGATGATGTGCACCTTGATTTCTTTACTTGTGCTCAACTTTCCACTTTCAACTTCTCTGAGTTCATTTCAGTTTAACTTTCCTCCTTTTGGAGTAACTTCTGGTGAAAGCTGCCTGTAGGCAGTCATTGTGCCCCTCTTACTGGTTATATTATTTTTTATTTTTGTGGAGACAGAGTCTCACTCTATCGCCCTCGGTAGAGTGCTGTGGAGTCACAGCTCACAGCAACCTCCAGCTCTTGGGCTTAAGCGATTCTCTTGCCTCAGCCTCCCAAGTAGCTGGGAC
>CAUYON010111188.1:0-12537 GCA_963573935.1 Arctocebus calabarensis | reverse complement strand
AAAAAAAAAAAAAAAAGCTGAAAGTTTTAATAGTATAAGATTTATGTTACTTGATAGTGTACTTAAGTACAGAATAACAATGCCTCACATTTTAATATGTTGCATTTCAAATAATGTTGGCATAAACTGATAGGATTTATGAACTAAATTACTATTCTATGGCTTTGTTGAAGTATAATTGACATCTAACATACAGAACCTATTGAAAATGAATAATTTGTATCTTTTGACATATGAATAACCAAGAAACTACCAAATTTCCAACATTTTACATCACCATCACCATCAGTGTATCAGAGTTCCTATTGCTCTACCTCCTTGCTAAGAGTTGGTTTGGTCAGCAACATGGTTTGAATGTGTGGACCCTGTGGAAACTCACATTGAAACTTAATCCTCATTGTTAACAGTAATTAAGAGGGTGGGAAATCCAACTGTGGTATTTGAGAGATGGGACCCCTGGGAGGTAATTAGGATTAGATGAGGTCATGAGGGTGGGACATTAGAGGATTTCTAAGAGAGAGACCTGAGCTAAGACACCCAGCTCCTTTGTCATTTGATGTTCTGCGCCACCTCAGGACTCTGGAGAATTCCCAGCAGCAAGAAGGCCTTCCCTAAACTCTCAAGACCTTGAGCGTAGCCTCCAGAACTGTTAAGGAATAATTTTTTTTCTACCCAGTCTTAGGTATTCAGTTATAATAACAGAAAACAAAGTCAGTCTTTTTAGATGTAAGAGTTCTTCATATGTACTAAATAAAAGTCCTCTGTTGGATATGTATTTTATAAATGTTTTTTCCAATCTATGGTTTGCATTTTCATCTTTATAATAGTATTTTTTTTTTTTAGGCAAAGTTTTACTCTGTCGCCCTGGGTAGAGTGCGGTGGCATTATAGCTCATGGTAACCTAGAACTCTTGGGCTTGAGCAATCCTCTTGACTCAGCCTCCCGAGTAGCTGGCACTACAAGTGCCCAGCATAACACCTGGCTAGTTTTTCTATTTTTAGTAGAGATGGGGGCTGGCTCTTGCTCAGGTTGGTCTTGAACTCCTGAGTTCAAGCAATCCATGTGCCTTGGCCTCCCAGAGTGCTAGGATTATAGGTGTGAGCCACCTCGCCCCGCCAGTAACAGTGTCTTTTAAATAAGCAAACTTTTTTAATTTTGATAAAAATTTAAAAGTCCAATTTCTTGGGTTTTTTCCTTTTACTTTAGGGTTAGGGTATGGTTTAAATGTCCAATTTCTCGGGCTTTTCTTTTACATTTATTATTTTTGTGTCCTTTTAAAGAAATCTTTGTCAAATCTAAGATTACTAAGATTTTGTACCATGTTTTCTTGTAGAAGTTTCATTGTTTTAGCTCTTAGATTAAAGAGTATAATCCATTTGATGTCGATTTTTGTATATGTGTGAGTTTAGGGGGAAGATTCTTTTGTCTTGTGTTAAATTGCTGTCCATTTGTTCTGTTATCACTCGTTGAAAAGATTACACTTTTCCCACTGAAAAGCACCTTTGTCAAAATCAATTGATCATGTTCATCTGAGTCAACTTCCAAATTCTCTATTCTTCTCCCTTATCTATATGTATACCTTTATATTAATAAAACAGACTTCTTTCTTAACTATAAAAAAAAAAAGAATAATTTTCCTGACATGTAAGGAATTGCAGAAAATAGGAAGAGTTTTGGTGATGAAGCTGGCACAGTACAGGAAGGCATGCCCAAGGTTGAATGAGGCAACCACAATATCCGCCCTCCTGTTAGTGCATGAAATGTGATGAGTCCAGAGGTAACTAGGGGTCACATTTTTGGTGTATCTTACATAAGGAGATTGTCACAGTGTAATTGTCATTAACATTAGCTTCTTTTTTTTTTTTTTTTGCAGTTTTTGGCCAGGGCTGGGTTTGAACCCGCCACTTCCGGCATATGGGTCCAGCGCCCTACTCACTGAGCCACAGGCGCTGCCCAACATTAGCTCTTGATAATTAAAAAACATTTTTATTTAAGGGGAAACCTGAATAGCTACAGAGGGCTGTTAACATTTTTATAGGAGATTAATCTATAAAAGTGGTCAGCAAACTAGAGTCTGTGGGCCAAATCCTGCCTGCCACTAAAGTTTTGTTGGAACACAGCCACATTCATTCACTTATATATTGTCTGTGGCTGCTTTCACACTGTGCTGGTAGAATTGAATGGTGTTACAGAAACCCTTGACCTGCAAAGTTCCAAATGTTTACTATTTGGACTTTTATAAAGGAAGTTTGCCAACCCCAATCTATAACCCATCATATATATTTGTAAAACCCATCGCTAGTAAATTAATATTTACTAGTGAATTTACAAAATAATGTTGATTTTTTATATTTTGATGTACAGTGCATTGGTGAGGTCAGTGTACCAAGAATACACACACACACACACACACACACACACCCAAAATAAAACAAACAAACAAACAAAAACCAATAAAAAAAACAAGCATTCTTACAACTATGGGGAATCAAATGGAGAAATTTAAAGAGTTGTATCTATTTATGTTTCTACATAGGACATTTCCTAGCTTTGATCTTTGCCCATAACTGGGGCTATCTTTTTAACAGACTTCTGCATGATTTTCAAAGCTAAAGTCTCTAATTTGTTCTTTGGGCTGTACAGAAAGCTGGCAATGAACTCTGACAACCTCTCACAATAAGATGTTAGAAATAAGAAAGTCAATTGGGTGAATGTCATCAAAGTACCAATGAAAGACAAAAAAAAGTCTCCTGTTGACTTACAGTGACAGACTTGATGATCTAATTTTTCATAGCTTTCTTAAGCTATCGACTATCATTGTTTTTTAAAACAACTTCAACTGCAATATCAATCTCCATTTGCTTCTTCTAAATTATTAAAAAGTCTATCCCTTCCTTTCATTTTTGGAGTAAGGCATGACTATGACTGATCTCTTTAGGTGTGTGCAGACTTAGCACATCCATCATGTATTTTTTCACAGATTTCCCCATCTTGCTTCTATTGATACCATGCATTTTTAAAAAAATTGTTATGAGTACATAATAGTTGTATATCTTTACAGGGTATATATGATGTTTTGATACAGGCATGCAATGTGAATTAATCAAATCAGAGTAATTGAGTATACATCTCTTCAGGAATTTTTTGGGTGGTTAGGGATCTTTTAGTTATTTTCAAGTATAGCCTAACTTATTAGTTGTCAGAGTCCATTGTGAGCTTTCTGTACAGCCCAAAGAACAAATTAGAGACTTTAGCTTAAAGTGATTATAGTCACTTTGTTGTTCTATCAAATATTGTCCATTTGTTCTAGCTTTATTTTTGCACCTATTAACCAACACCACTTTATCTCCCATCCCCACTATCCTTCCCATCTTCTGGCAACTGTCATTCTATTCTCTCTCTCTCCCCCTCCATAAGCTCCCACATAAGAGTGAGAACATGTGGTATTTGTCTTTCTGTACATGACTTATTTCACTTAATGGAATGTCCCCCAGTTCCATCTGTGTTGTTGTAAATGGCAGGATTTCATCCTGTTTGTGGCTATGTAATGCTCCATCGTGTATATGTATCACAGTTTCTTGATCCATTCTTCTGTTAATGAACACATCCAAATTCCAAATCTCAGTGATTGTGAAAAGTGCAACGAACATGGAATTGCAGCTCTCTTCCATCTACCGAACTCTTCTCCTTTGGAGGTGAACCCAGTGGTTGGACTGCTGTGTCATATGGTAGTTCTATTTCTAGTCTTTTGACAGTGGTGGCACAAATTTACATTCCCATCAACAGTGCACAAGATTTCCCCTCTCAATTGAGAGCATTCTTACCCACAAGTAAAGATCCAGTGAGCCAGAAGGACTATGAGATATGTAGATTAAATATAAGAGAAATTCCTGGGAATTTACTGTTTCTGAGACCCTTGTTCCTCACTCACAAGCAGTGATTTTTCTTCTTTGTAGGAGGATGTTGGAGAACTTGAGAGGATATTCATTTCCTGAATTTCTGGAGACTATGCTATAGGCATAAAATGTTGACTATCTATAGGTGAAAATAATTGCCCTTACCTGGCTGGCCTACACCCTAGGCCACACATTTAAAACTGTATCCTGGTTTATGATGGACAGTAACTTATTTCCTTGCATTATCTTATTCATCTTCTTTCTATTATTGTTCCTTACTAAACTCATTTTCTATTCCAGTTTGGTTCTCAAATGGCCATTCTGCCCACTGACTCATGCACTTCCCCTCCCCACCCCCCGCCAAAATGCATATTTGCATTGTTGTTGTTTTTCTTCATAGGTACATGGCCAACAAGGTGATTGTGTGACCCCGCCCTGCTCCACACTGCAGGTCCCCCAGAGTCCTCCTGGTTTGTAGCTGTTGTTGCCGTTTGCAGTGCCTGGTGCTCTTTTTAAACTTTTACCTTCTGAGGGCCATGCTGTCTGTGAAGCCCCGGCACAAAAAGACATGTGTGTGTATTCACTCCATGCTGTTTTCAAACTTCTGTCTCTCCACCTGCTGTTGCTTCCTAGGCACTACATGTAGGTAAGCTGCTTCTGATGCTGTGCTTAGAAGCATTTTTTGGAAAGTTTTGTTTTCTCTTCCCATCCTGCTGGGGCGATCTTAATTCATTTTATCTACACAAACCTGGGTTTTAAGGAATGGCGTTAACCTAAAATATGGTTTTTCTGATTAAGATGGGGACATTGGGAAACGTTTCAAGAGAGTACAAAAGGCAATCCATGCTCAGATAAGCTTGAGTTTTTTCAATGAACGTGACCTCGCACAAAAATGTAACCATGCAGTTACAGAGTTAAAAAGGTAAGGGCTCTAGGGAGGAGAGTTTGGTTTGACAGAAAACTCAGAGACAAAAGACAGATAGGATGAGGTTAGGTTGAGATGGATAGAGGGTCCCTGCCAGAGGAAAGTCTGTTTTCTTCAAAAAACACGGATAAATATTTATTTGTGTGGGATGGCTCATTGTAAGATGGGGTTGGCAGTAACGGCATCCGTGCTTGCAGCACAGTAAGGAGAGGACAGCCTTTGGGACTTAAGGATTTCATTTTGGCTCCACCCATGGTTGCTATATGATTTTAGTCAAGTTACTTCAAAGTCTCAATTTCCTTATCTGTAAAAGAAGCATAGAAATATCTATATGGTAGGCTTTATGTAAAAACTAAATGTTTGACATGAGATAGTTACTTAACTAATGTTGATTTAAATCTTTCTACTTTACAAGTTTCATTCAGAATTGTTTTTGAGTGTCCACCATGCACATACCATTAGCTCCCAACTTCTCTTCATGCTTGAATTTCATGGCACCTGAAATGCCTTCCAATGTGTTCCTGGGTCTCAGAATGACCAACTTCTCTGATATATTGTAAAAAACTCCACTAAGGGTAATGCTTCGGGAATTATTTCCATTAACTGGAACCCTGTCTGTTTTATTTACTGTTGCCAAACCTTCCTGATGTATATTAAGAGTTTGCATCCAATAGAACATGCATGAATATTCCTTTCATTGTAATATCACCTTCCACTGTTGAATAGACAGTGAAGACATGGCTCAATGACCCAAGAATATATGTTGGCAGCTGATTTTGTGACTAATTCTCTGGTAGGAGCTTAGGTTTTGTTATTTTTCTATTTCATCTAGAAGAAGGAATACAGAAAATGGTAGTTATTTTGGCTTCCATAAAGCACTTCTAAAAACGTTTGGGTTGCTTGGTTCAAAGAAGTAGCTTACATCCAGGTAGCTTGTTGATCTTCCCATTACACTAGTGAGAAAGAAAGGAGTGTAAGAAGAATGCTGATTTCTATTTCAGAGAACTGGGTTACTGGTGACACTATTAACAGAAGAGACCATTCTGGAAAGCCTGTGCCAGGGACATGTAGGAACAGTAGATATTTATTTATGAAAAGCATTGGGGATATGTTGGTGGAGTTTCCAGAAAATGGGGTCATTTCAATGAAAAATTTGGAGGCAATGACGGGTGGAAATAACCATGGATTAGAAAAAGAACATTTAAATATGTAGGTTTCTTTTATAATCAGGACATTTGTATGATCCTTGAGTCTTTTAATAACCCACCTGTGCCATTTAGAGGCAAAATTTAGCTTAGTTTGGGATTTGGGCAAGGAAGAGATGTGTTATAGGATCTGGTCTTCTCATGATTCAACTAAATTTTTTGTTTGCAATTTCTGGCAGTTTCCTGTCTTACTAGGGAAGGTGGCTAAAAAGTGTATGTTCTAGAAGTTATGGTCAGTCTACACTCTAACTTAACACTAGCTTCTTATAAGGAAGAGGGAATTGACTAGGAGAGTTTTTAAAATTTTTTTGGCTCTATTTGGTAAGTTATTTTACCTTTAAGAAATGGAAGGGAAGAATTGAGGTTTGAATAATTTACAGTGCATGACTGTTACATGCAGTGAATAATTATCAAGATAATAATAGAGTAAGTAACAAGAAAACAACTGACAACACACAGTGGATTACACCACAGCAGCTGTGAGAACAATTGTCAACGTTCTAGAAATTTCAGGGTCTTTCTGAATGTCAACAAGTTCTGGTTTTCTGTAAGTCCTGAAAATAGAGCTTCCATACAGACCCTTCCCTGTTCCATGCTCTGGTTACTTTAATCCCATGTTGCCTATTTAATCTCCTCTTGGTCATTGAACAGCTAACTTCCACTTTCAGAAAAAGTGTGTTCAAAAAGCTTAATGTGGCAGAGATTTGCTGTATGCTCACCATTTCCTCTTTCTGGGCACCTGCTTTGAGGTAGAGCTGTGAGACTGGTGCAGGAGGAAATGATGAAGCCATCCAGGGATGACCCCGAAAGCTTTCTGTTCCCTTCAATATATTTGTTCTCTTCTCTGCTCTTTGCAGTTGGGTGATGCCAGAGCAAGTTTGTACCAAAGATGAAGCTGAAGTAGACATCACACTGGAGGAGTCTGAATCCTCGAGACTCACCCAATTGGGAGTGTATGCTTTGGGCTTTACATGGTGAAAAATAAACTTTTATTATGTCAGACTACTTGGCATTTGGGGTGTTCCTTATGGTGGTTGGTTTATCCTGGTTATTACACTGAGCCACTCACTCTGCTGTCACGGTGAACATTCATTATTCATCAGTTCATCTTTAAGGCAGGTGACTCACAGTTCATTTAACATGAGGGAAGGTCCCCACTAAAACTATGGGATTGTGGGGAATGACAAAAAGCCTTTTTGTTCCTGGGATGTTTGCATTCGTTTCTTCTGAGGCCATTGGATTACTCATCAGTAATTATGAAAGCCACTCTATAAGGTTAAGAGCAGCCTTTTTGGAGGGAAGAAGATGGGATAGGGTAGCTTGTATTTTCACTTCAGGTAGAATGATGCAGTGTGTGTGCTTTGTTACAAGGTACAGCACAAATGGCTTATTATTGATAATGGTTACTATAATGAGGGCTATGATTTTAAACATATTTATTTATTTTAAATTTTATTTTAGTACACTTAGTGGGTGCAAATGGTTTTTTGTTGCATGGATGAATTGGAGAAGTCTGTGGAGAAGTCTAGGCTTTTAGGGTATCTGTCACCTGAATAACGTACATCGTACCCTATAGGTAATTTTTTATCCTGCACTCCCCTCCTACCCTCTCCCTTGTGAGTCTCCAGTGTCCATTATGTCACTCTGTATGACTTTGCATAACCATTGCTTAGCTGAGAACAGTGTAAGTGTTTGTTTCTTGTACCTGTGTTACTTTGCTTGGGATAATGGCCTCCAATGATGTTCCATGGACCCCTGACCCTACCTTTCACAGTGTCCATAATTAATTATAGAACAATATAATTATAGAACAATAATTATAGAACAATATCAAAGCCAAGAATGTGACATTGGTGTAATCTATAGGGATGATTTAGATTTCACTGGTTATGCATTCCCTGTTTGTGTGTGTTTGTAACTGTGTGCAATTGGATCACATGTGTAGCTTCATGTAACTATAATTCTCTATCATGATGCAGAGAGGTGCCATCCTCACAGGTGCCCTTCAGCTGCTCCTTCTCTCCGACATTCTCCACCCTCCACCCCCAACTCTTGGAATCACTAATCTGTTCTCCATTTCTATAATTTTGTGATTTTGAGCCTATTATACAAATAGAATCATATAGTATTTGATTTTTAAAAATTGACTTTACTAGTCAGCAAAATTTCCTTGAGGTCCGTGTCAATCGGGGCTCTTTAGAGAAACAGAACCAAGAGGTTTCAAAGAAAGATGAGAAAAAAATTTATTATGAAAGACTAGCTCACATATTTATAAAAGATAAGGAGTTCCACAGTCTGAGTCAGCAGAAAGTTAGTGGTGTATTTCTAGTCTAAACCCGAAGACCTGACCACCAGAGAGCAATGGTGTAAGTCCCAGTCAAAGTCTGAAGACTCAAGACCAGGGACCCAGTAAGGGATGGTTGTCCTGGAAAAGTAGAAGGCACATTTCCCCCTCCTTTATGTTTTTGTTCTGTTTGGGCCCTCAGTGGATTTGAAGATGCCTGCCCATGTTGGTGAGGACAGGTATTCTTGTACTCGGTCTACAATTCAAAAGCTAATCTTTTGTGGAAACATCCAACGGACATACCCTGAAATAATGTTTTACCAGCGATATGGGCGTTGCTTACCCAGTCAAGTTGATACATAAAATTAACCATCACAAGTCCACCCTTGTCAGCTTGGCACCCATATGCATCTCTTTAAACCACACTTCCTTTCCAAATAAAGAAAATAATGAGGTCCTAATTCTGCCTAATAATATATAACTATCCTGCAGGCAACTGAAAATGCACTAATCCCTTCCCTAGAAGAGGAGGCGAAATCCTTGAATGATGTTTGCTCTTCTCCTAATATCTCATAACTTAAATACTATAATGTAAAATTAATGATGTTTAAATGCTGATACAAAGTCAATACATCTTATGTTACATGATAAGGGAATAAGAGAGAGGAAAAAACAAAGATATTTGCTTAATATATCCATATATGTACACAAACATATTCATAACAAAATAAAGAGGAAATGTGACAATTACAGTAACTGGTTAAAATGGTCACAGCTGGTATTTATAACCACATTTTTCTATAACCCATTTTGTATGCTCTTTGCTTTTAACAAGCACCTCAGCAGTCATGGTTCTTTACCTGGTGGGGTGATCCAAACCTCATTCCTGAAGGATCTGGACTATTAGTAGTCCTGCCTGGATTGGGTTGTAGATTCCATTGACCTTAATTACAGGACATGGTACTAATAAGAGATAACCTATGGAATCTTCTGTATTCCAGATAGACTCTTCCTTACCTCTATGTGGGGCAGTAGTCCAATTTCCCCTTGATAGTCTGGACCAATCAACCTCTTTGCCTGTTGAGGTAGCCCAGGTAACAGTTGTAACTCCCTGGTCAATGGAGGCATTATTGTGTTTCCTGAAGGAAACATTCTTCCTTTTGGAGCTAAGATTCTAGTCCAACAGAGCATAAAGTCTCAGGAATAGGAAGCAAAAATTTTGCTAGTAGGTGTAATAATAAAGGATGCCATTCCCATTTCCATCCTTTCATTCCCAGACCTCAGAATTCTGCTATTCTTAGAAGTAGCACCATGTATGGGACACTGACTCAGAGCATAGATTAGCTTCGTGCAGAACCTTGCCCCATCCCTGAGAGGTTCTGTGACCTAGCTGGTTCTGCAACTGCGACTTCAAAAGGCCATTTCATAGTTTAATCTAGCCAGCTGCTTTAGGATGATCGGGAACGTGGTAAGTGCATAGAATTCCCTGACTCACTGCTGCACTTCTTTGGTTGTTAAGTGAGTTCTTTGATTAGAAGCAATGCTTTGTGGAATACCATGATGGTGCTTCAGGCCACAGTTTTCTAAGATCACAGAGTAGTTTTGGTAGAAAAATTACATGCAAGGAAGGCAAATATGTATCCACAGTAAATGTTTATTCCAGTAAGGACTAAACACACCCCTTCCAATGTATTCAACCTGTGTCCAGGTTGCTGGCTGAGAACTCCGGGGAATAGTGACAGATCAGGAGATCAGTGTTTGTCTCTGCTGCTGGCAGACTGGGCAGTCAACACAGCAGGTCAATGTCACTCTTGATGAATGGAAGTGCATTTTGCTGAGCCCATGCGTAATCAACCTCCGCACCTGCCACCACAGCCACCATGTTCATGATCCAGTTGGGAGTGGCTGGTGAAGAAAACAGGCATCTAAGAGTGGGTGATCCTATCCATCAGATTATGAAAATGCTCTGCTGAGGTCACCCTGGGGGCATAAATATCTTCATGGGTTTTTGTTTATGTGTTTATTGGCCTTTTTTTTTTTTTTTGCCTATTCAGGGAAGTCTATTCACATACCTCTTTTCTCAATTTTTTGTCATCAATTTCCAGTCATGTTCCTTCTAAGTCTCTAGACCATCCAGCCAAAACACTAGCGATAGCCCATGAATTGATATATATAACTGTACATCTGACCATTTCTCCTTTCAAGCAAAGTGCGCAACTAGGTGTATTTCTTGAGGTTCTTCCCTCTGGGAGGATTTCTCTTAACCACTGTTCTTCGGGGACTACCCAGAGCAGGGCTATAGTGCTGCTTGTTCTTCACTTGTGAGTGGTGGCTGCCTTCAGGTCATGCAGAAACATCTGTAAACCAGGCCCACATCTTCTCTTCCTCTGTCAACAGATGAAAGGAAACTGCCCATGAAAGCATAGGTGCAGGCTGGGAGAAAGAAGGCAGGGTAGCAGGAGTGGGGACCCTGGGCATTTGGTCACTTCTTTGTGTAACTTACTTGCACCTTCAGGGCTGCTGGGACTGATAGCATATATGCCCCTTTCATCTGATGATGGTGTGCTGCTGTGCATGCCCAACGTTACAGCGAGTTGGTCTGAAGACACCCCATCCATGTTAGAGAGCTCAGGTTGCAAGTTAATTTGGTAGGTTCTGGTCACGTGTTCAGTTTCCATTTAGGCCCAGTAGAAGGTTAAGAGACGTTAATCTAAAAGAGAATAATTATCTGCAGATGACGGCAGGGCATTGCTCCAAAATCCTAAAAGCCTATGCTGCATTTCATCTAGAGGGGCATGCCAAAGGCTCCAAACAGCGTCCCTGTCTGCCACTGACATTTTAAGTATTAATACCATCGAGTCTACTAGATCACAAAGCCCGAAGGGCAGAGCAACTTATGCTGCAGCTCGACCTATTGGAGAGCCTGCTGTTGTTTGGAGCCCCACTGAAAACTGGCAGTTTTTCTGGTCATATAGTAAATAGGCTGGAGTAACACACTCAAATGGGAAATGTGTTCCAGTATCCAGAAAGGTCCACTCTTTCCTGGTTGTAGGAGTGACTAGAGGCAACAACTCATGCTTTATTTTTCAAGGGATCCTATGATGGGTTTCATGCCGCTGGACCCCTGGGATTTCACTGAAGTGAAAGGCCCCTGACTTTTAAAACATTTATTTTAAATGACAAATAAAATTGTATATATTTATAGTGTATAATACGATGTTTTGTGTACATTGTGGAATGGTTAAATCATACTAATTAACATTATCTATTACCTCACATACTTAACATTTTGTTTCATGGTGAAAGCATTTAAAATCTATCCTTTTAGTAATTTTCAAGTATATAAAACATTGTTAACTGAAATTTTCTATCCTTTGATATAAAAGGATATTATACTGATATCTCCCAAATCCCTGTACCTCACTCCCCAATTCTGCTCAGCTTCTCATAACTACCATTCTACTTTCTGCTTTTATTTGTTGGTATTTTTAAATTCTACGTACAGATGAGATCATGCGGTATTTGTGTTTCTTTGCCTGACTTATTTAACATAATGTCTTCCAGGTTCTCCCATGTTGTTGCAAATGACAGAATTCTCTTCTTTTTAAAAGCTAAATAGTATCGCATTGTGTATGTACCACATTTCCTTTATCCATGCACCTTTTGATGGAAACAGGTGGATTCCATATATTGGCTATTGTGGAAAGTGCTGCAGTCAACATGAGAGTTCAGATATATCTTTGACATATTGATTTTGTTTTCTTTGAATATGTACCCAAGAGTGGGATTGCTGCATCAAATGGTCATTCCATTTTTAATTGTTTGAGGAACCTCCATACTTTTTTCAATAATAACTACACATTTTTACTAAGATTGTACAAAGGGTTCCCTTGCCAAGACTTCATTTTCTTTTATTATAGCCATTCTAATATGTATGAGTTGATATGTCACTGTGGTTTTTTTTTTTTCATGATATTTTCTCATTTACTATATGAAAACATTTTTGATCCTTATTTAGAAGTTTTCTCCTGACCCTTCAAATATGTACCACACATGTGATCTCACCCTTTGTCCCATCTCCCCCCACCCTCTCCCCTTTCCCCGTCTTCCTGTGCAATAAATGGGTTGTAGCCTTCACTTGAATGATAAAGAATTTGTCTCATATTAGGGGTGTATACATTGGATACTTTTTCTTCCATTCTAGAGATACTTTGCTAAGGAGAACAT
>CAUYON010111187.1:0-61471 GCA_963573935.1 Arctocebus calabarensis | reverse complement strand
TTCATCCAAAGCATTGAGAGGCCTCATCAGCTGCAGAAAAAAGTGGTGAACACATAAAGTTCAATATGTCTAGTAAAATCTTTTTAGATGGCTTCTTCCATGACTTACAATTATGAATTGGGCTGCAATAAACATTCTGGTACAAATATCTTTGTTATAATGTGATTTTTGGTCTTCTGGATATATACAGGAATTATAGGATCAAATGGCAGGTCTATTTTTCAATCTCTAAGTATTCTCCAAACAGTCATGAAAGAAGCCCAAGTGCCCATCAACCCACGAATGGATTAATAAATTGTGGTACATGTACACCATGGAATGTTATGTACACCATGGAATGTTTTGCAGCCTTAAAGAAAGATGGAGACTTTACCTCTTTCGTGCTTACATGGATGGAGCTGGAACATATTCTTCTTAGCAAAGTATCTCAAGAATGGAAGAAAAAATATCCAGTGTACTCAGCCCTACTTGGAAACTAATTTATAGGTTTCATATGAAGGCTAAAACCCAATTATAGTATAAGAATATGGGGAAAGGGGCAAGGGGGGGAGGGAGGGAGGATGGATGAAGAGAGGGTAATTGGTGGGACCACACCTATGGTGCATCTTAAAAGGGTACAAGTGAAACTTACTGAATGCAGAATATAAAGGTCTTAACACAATAACTAAGAAAATGTCATGAAAGCTATGTTAACCAGTTTGATGAAAATATTTCTGATTGTATATGAAACCAGCACATTGTACCCCATGATTGCATTAATGTACACAGCTATGATTTAATTTAAAAAAAAAATCTTTTTTAGATGGCTTACAATGCACAGTTGTGATACTTTTTAATGAAGAGTCTAAATGATTATTTTGTTATGGAAGTAATAGAATTGGAGAGTGCAAATATTTATAATTACTCATTGCTCAAAAATTGTAGCTGAAAAATCAAATTAGGGAGGTATGTAAATAATAATTATAATAATTGCAATAAATGCAATCATCTCTTTTACCTTATCTACATAGGCTGCCTTGGATGTGGAGCTTGGTGGTGAATTTGACTTGTCCAAGTAGAATGCCCTGTAAGAACCCAAAGAAGAAATTATCCTTTGTTGTTAGAAATACTATAAAATGCAAGAAGACATTCAAGTTTTACTGACTTCCTTTTGAAAATAAGTGAATAAAGGAAAGCATTGAACACCAAGACTGAGGTTACAGAAAGCCAATAGTCTTTCATTCAAAAAATGATCAAAGCGACCACCAGCCCCATTCCATAATGTGTGGCCTTCGAGAGATAACTCATCTATGCTCAATTCTCTCATTTGGACTCTAAAGACAGCATTAGCTTCTACTTCGTGAGGCTGCCAAGAATATTCAACAAGTTAATGCAGAAATGATGTGTAGAGAAGTGCATGGTACAGAGTTAGGTGCTCAACAATCATTAATATTGTTGTCGAACAGCTGAAGAAATATATTTTCTTGTGACTCGGAGAACATTATCCAGTTTTCATTTATTGTAAAAATTTAAGCGTATGAAACTAATGCTCAGAAACATAATACTAAACAGAATACTGAGCCCATTCTTTTCATCACTAGACTGTGCTCAGATTAGAAGTTAAACTCCCGTTCATGGTCCAATGGCTCTTTTCTTGTCACCAGGACACTGTACAGTAAGGAATATTTTAACATACAAGGTAGAACCCTAGTAACCTGTAGTAATCACATGCTCTTCCAAAGAATTACCATTGAGTTTGCTTTACTTTTGGCTCAATATTAGAAATTTTAAGAGAATGACACATGGCGAGGACACATTTAGGTTTTATCTGACCTACTTTATTTTTTCTTAAGTGTACAGTTCATTGGCATGAAATACATGCACAGTAATTATCTAGCTTTCATTTTTTATGAGATGAGATTTCTACAACGTGAAGTTTTAATATTGACGGAACAAAATAAGTCCCATAAGATTAGTGAGTTGTCATACTAGATATTCAAATAAAAGCAGATTATGTTGGTGTTGCAGAGCACTTGCAGGACTTCAATGTATTGGTGGATCATTAACAAATTCATAGGGGCTTGGCGTCCGTAGCACAGTGGTTACGGCATCAGCCACGTACACTGAGGCTGGAGGGTTCGAACCCGACCTGGGCCAGCTAAACAACAATGACAACTGCAACAAAAAATAGCTGGGCATTGTGGTGGGCACCTGTCGTCCCAGCTACTAAGAGGGTGAGGCAAGAGAATCACTTAAGCGCAAGAGTTTGAGATTGCTGTGAGCTGTGATGCCATAGCACTCTACAAGGGCAACACAGTGAGATGTTGTCTCAAAAAAATAAAAAAATTAAATTAAATTCATAGGTAGTATCGGGCAAAGTCAGTGTGGGGAGAACTTGTGTCCTGCGTGCAGGTTTCCTGAGTTGTACTAAATGTGTGTGCATACACAGAGTGTTAGTCTGTTCACCAGGAAGAGCGTTTGTTTGTCCTTTTACGATAAAATAATATGGATTAGTCAAACTTCCCTCTTTAAATTAGAAAAGCCTTAAGTCTGAGGAGTAATTTCCACATTGACAATTAGGCTTATCTGTATTGAGAATTAGTGCCATCTTTTCTAAAGCACAGATTAAACCATTCCCCCCAAACCCTGTAAGCAACTCAGCATCCAAGGTTGACTGTCTCCTTAGAACTCACTTTGCCCTGGGGAGAGGTTGGCAGGTACGATCTGCAATCTCACGGGCTGAACCCCATGAATCCCACTGGCATGCAACGATTGCTCCTGAGCACATAAGCCTGCGTGGTGTGTGTGTGGGCTACAGACAGCAACCAGATCACGACGACCGGGTTATGGTGACACAAGCCACAGCAAAGTGGAATGCCCCTCAAGTACCATGAAAATACAGTTCCATTGTGCTGGGTGAATTAGTCTAGTGCAACTGAGAGCAAGTTCAGAGATGGACAGATCATTTCCATGATTAAAATCAAAGGCTGTTGAGATCACTTAAAAATGTTCTAGATTTTCCCCAGGATCCAAAGGAGATAATCCGGAGGGAATGCTGCTATCAGAAGAGGAAAAGAGTTTAAGTCAAGTGAGGAAAAGAGTTTAAGTCAAGTGAGGCAAAAAGGCAAGCAAAGAGCAGTTATGCAGGAAGGGCAGGCTCTGGGGGCCTGACATGCCCCAGGAAGCCCCTAAGGGATTTGGGAGCTGCAGAAGGCAAACGGGCATGTATCTTGCCTCGTTGCCAGAAAATTGGCTAGTTGGTAAACATTGTTGCTGTCTCCAAAAGTTCCCGTTCCTCTGAAAGTTCTGTCTTTTTGTTTGAATTGCACAAGTACCTGTTAGGATCATACTGTGAATACCCATATACGCCCTGCAAAGCGGAGCATTTTGCCCTTTGCTTCACCTTTTAAAGAAACAAAACAGTACAGCTTTAGGCCCCTAGTTGTTCTTACTTCTCCACTCCCATTCTTGTTCCAAGTTCTTCTTCCCCAGGAAAAAGACCATCCCAAAGCTGACATTTACCAGCTTCAGTGCTAGCCCAAGTGCAGGACGAGGTGTGATCTTTCTTGAGGTCACCTGCAGTGCTAGCCCAAGTGCAGGAAGAGGTGTGATCTTGCTTGAGGTCACCTGCAGTGCTAGCCCAAGTGCAGGAAGAGATGTGATCTTTCGTGTGGTCACCTGCAGTGCTAGCCCATGTGCAGGTCGAGGTGTGATCTTTCTTGAGGTCACCTGCAGTGCTAGCCCAAGTGCAGGAGGAGGTGTGATCTTTCTTCCACACCCTTGTTTACACTGAAGCTATTGGAATTTCACCCTTTGCTGTCTTTATTGGCCATCTGTATACATTTGTTGGCTGTTTCTTTTTTTCTTGTATTTGCTTGTTCATATTTCTTTCATGGACTTTTATTGTCTTTTTACATAGAACTTGTTATTACTTTTCATAGCAAAAGTTAAATGGTGAAATTGAATGACTTAAAAGTTTCTTCTTCCCTTTCCTTTTTTTGTTGTTTGTAAATGGAGCATTTTTCTAGGTTTACTTCCTTAAGAATAGCATTTTTGGTCAGCATGTGATAGCGGTATACTCTGGCATAAAATTCGAGAATCTAGACTGACAGTAAAATTTCCCCCTTCAGTACTGCCCTGGGCATCTGCTTTCAATCTAATCGTTTTGTTTTGGGTCTAGTCTATATTTTTTTGTTGAAAGGTTAAGATTTTCTTTTTATGCTTGATGTTCTGAAGTTTTATTTCAGAGTGTTCAGGTGGAGATTTGTTTTTATTTGTCCCACTGGTGAAATTTCCTGAGCTCCTTTACAGGAGAGGGCCTCCGAGGGCACTGCCAACCCTCTGTGGAGTCTAGTGTTCAATTCTAAAATAATTTTGGTGGCCTGGTGTTTTGGTAGCTGGGCCTGTAATCCTAGCACTCTGGGAAACTGTGACTGCTCATAACTTGAGGACAGGAGTATAAGATCTGCCTGAGCAACATAGTGAGACCCCATCTCTATAAAAAGTAAAATAATGAGCTGGGCATAGAGGGGAACAGCCAACAAATGTAGTCCCAGTCGCTCGAGAGGCAGGTGTTTGAGGTTGCAGTGAGCTATGATGACACCACTGTACTTTAACCCAGCAAGATCTGTCTCAGAAAAAAAAAAAAAGAAAAGAAAAGAAAAGAAAAGAAAGAAACCTTAGTTGTTATCTCTCCAACTATTGTGTTTCCACCATCAGTTTCTATTTTCTTTGTCTTCTGGAACTTCTGTTAGGCATATGTTCACAGATTCTCATGATTTCTCCCCCTTAACACTTTCTTTTCACATCTTCCCATCACGCATTTTAGATGATTTCCTTAGTAGTGCCTTCCAAATGAGCAACTCGGTTTCTGTGTCAAGGCTAGAGTCTGTGCTTTCCATTGGAAATTTGATCCCAATGACTATCTTTTTCATGTCTAAGATTTCTACCTCTTCTTATTTCCTTTCTGCCCACTTAGAATATAATTCCTCTCTGCAGATATGAAGTTTATTTTTCATTCCTGCATCGCTAATACCTATAATAGTAGGTGGAACATAATGTGATCCTCATAAATATTTGTAATTCAATAATAATTGGATAATAGGCTATTTTTGTTTGAGGATTTCCCACCTTTCTTCATAGATGGTGTTGGGCTCAGAAGACAGTGCTCTAGGGTGAAGGACTCAGGAACGGCCTCTGAAGCAGGAGTTGTTCTCTGACCTTCTCCCGCCCTCCTGGCTCTCAGACCCAGTCCTCCCTGAGGCTCGTCGTGGGAGCTAGAATTCCTCTCCCCAAAGATGGATCAGAGAGGCCAGAACACCGGCCTCCGTCCTCTTCCCAAAGCCAGTCCTAAAACCTAAAATTATTCTGTTAGAGGTGAAGTAATCATTTGACTACCTTGTTTGACTGCAGGTCATAGATTCCCCTTCTAGAGAGGGTTGTACCCCACACCCAGAAGGAAGGAAGCCGCGCAGAGAGACTAAGAAGAATCTAGACAGGCGCGCCTTGCTGGGTTTCCCATCTCAGTCTGTGAGTATTAGATACACTGTCTGTCCAATCGTGTTTCCACCCAGCTTTCCATCCATACTATTGAATTTAAGCACTAAAAATGGACAATTTTTTCTGTAACTTTGGGTCTTCATTCTGAAGGTTCCTGTGTATACGTACCAAATAAATTTGTATGTCTTTTCTCCTGTTAATCAATCTACCTCGTGTTGAAACGGCCCTTACAGATTGACAAAGGGGCACCAGGCAAGAACTAGAGTTAAGGGCACCAAAACTCTGCAAAGGTACAACTTGGCTACAAATAATAATCATTCATCACTGTCCCCTCATTTGATGATAACTGAGTCACTGTCTCCTTGTTTGCTTCTCTGTAATTGCAGAGAAACGAACACTAGACTCTAGTCGTAAAGATTCTTGGCTTTTCTCCACAGACAACATCCCTTTTAGAACCTTAGAGTAAGTTTCTAAGGTATTTTCCAGACCTGGCATTCTGGTGGATTGGCTGGATTGGTTGACCCGCTGGCTGGTCCATAACAAGAAACCAACTCAGCTGGAATTGTGACCCAGGAACTGGGGCAACACAAGGCAACACAGCCCTATAATTTTTCTCCAGACTTAACCAGTTAGCAAACTTAATTACATAATCTCCGGCCCATTCAAACCATCCTCAAAGATGTTCCCTATCTCCCTGCTCAGCACTTTGAGGAATAAACTCACAACCTGGGGATAAAGTCAGTGATTTTTCAGCAAAGGGACAGGGGCCTTGCTCCCTACAATGGCATTCTTTTATTTGTATTTTGAGCATCTCAAATATGTTTGCCAGGATGTTTCAATGTTAACTGTCCTGGGACAAATTTATTTCTATTGGTCCACTTTGTTGGCTGTCTCCCTTAGTGTTAGATTTCTTCAAGTGCTTTGGAATTACATTTTTAAGTTCATTTGAAGTAAGAAGATTTTAAAATTATTTCTACTCAATCTTTTGATACACCATCCTCTCTCTCTCATTATCTTCCTTTTAAAAATGGTTTGGTGCCCAGAATCTTGCTTTTGTAAACACTTTTGTACAAGTGATGTGAATATTTAAGCTGTGTTGACATGTGAAATATTACCAGTCATATCGCTGAACCAGTGAGTGATATGGTTCAGTTCCTAGTTCAGGGCCAGGCCAGCTTACTCCGGCCATCTCAAGTGCATAAAAGTATAGTCTCATGTTAAAGGACACCCTTAATACTGAAATAAGAGACAGATTGTTAACTTATAGTTTTTCGGTAAGGGCCAACATCAATCATATGAGCTCCCTCTCTGCTCGCTCTCTCTCCCTAGCTCCCTAGCAGACAGGTACCCTGTGGGTTCCATTTCTACAACATCTGAAAGGAGCCTAACAGACAGAAAAGAAAGATCAGTCTTTTTCTTAACATTTATCAGAAACTGCCTTTTAGAATTTGCCTTTTTACAGCTCTGGGGAGTTCTTGAACAGATAGCAGGGAGAGGGAGCTGCAGGCCTCAGTGTCTTTCCGAGGGGCAGAGTCAATGCCCAGGGCGCATCACCAGTGATAAGCCAGCCTGCCACTTCCTGTTACCCACCTGCTGCTAAGAGAAAGGAGTGGGAGCAAGCACCCTGTTCATTTGGCTGCAACCACAAATCTTCTTCACCCCCTTTACAACTTCTCTCTGCCAACACTATTTCCCTCTCTTTCACCATGTGGGTCTTGGTCTATCTAGCAAAAGCAAAATAAACTTCTTTCTTTGTCTGGAGAAATCTTTCTCTAAACCCACATGCATTAGCTCACACTAGGACATCAAGCACGAGTGGGCAGTGGGCCTTCATTCAGGCCTTCTCCATGGCCTGGTTTCAAATGGTGAGGCTGCCTCTGGATCTCCACCCAACGTAGAATTACACTTACGTCCCGTTCCCTTGCAGAGGCAGTGGTCCTCGTCCCCTTTGTCTACCAGGCCAGAGGCCCCAGTGTAGCCGACAACTTAACCATTTCCATTTCATGTCCATTCTTGGGCCTCAGAAATGATAAAGCATCTTCAAGTTCAGCTGCAACTGACACATTTTCTGTCTCCATATTTTACATAGCCCACTGCTACATGTTTGGAACAGAGGTGACACCTCAAGGCTACAACCCACAAAAGGTGCCCTGATCACATTTTCTCATGTCTTTCCTCAAGTGCGCTTGGTAGAAAGCCAACATGGCGAAGGAGTACACAGGTCCCTGGGGAAATTATTTAGCCTCTCAGAGCCTTGATTTCTTCATTTTCAAAATGGACAGTAGAATTGTAGAATATATAGGAAGTGAATGCTGAAGTTAAAGCAACGTGTATGAAGTGCTCAGTACTGTGAAAAGCAAACAGGATTCATTCGATAGACAACAATAATCGTTACCCAGATGCACAGAGTGAGAAATGTCTCTTTGAGAATTTTTATCCCTACTAAGAAATAAAATTAAGGCCAAGACTTTCTGCTCTCCCTGGACGTAATACAAAATACATTATGATATCTGTTAAACAGTGCAAATTAAGTTAGATGTTTGGAATCTATATAATTTCATGATCAGTGTACGAATAGAGGTTTGGGATTAAAAAGAAAAGACCTTTTTTTAAGTTAAAGAAAAGAACTGTCATTTGAATGGCTCAACCAACTTCAGCTCTTCTCAACTGTGAATCATCTGGGAAGAAAATATTCTGTAAAAGCAGCCCAGACACCATTATTACCACCACAGAAAGCATCGCTACAGAAACAGATGGCCGCCCTGACTACTCTTTCTTCTTTTTGAGAGACGGTCCTTACCTAAAAAACCAAGTTGTCACTGATACAGCAGCCAGTTAAGAGCATTTCGATCATGTTGATCTGATTCTGCTAATAATCACTTAAATTAACTTGTCAGAAACCTTCGACTATTCAATGGGACAAAATCTTTAAAAATACATACATTTGATGAAGAGAAAATAAGTTAGAAAAATAACTTACAGGTCTAAAATGTAGCCCACATCAAGTGAAATTTTATTTAGCAACTATCTCTCTTTTCCAAACTGCTATATAGTAGGACTAAAATAGAAAAGATCTATGGTATAACTGCACCATTCAAAATATGCTTAGAAGATAATGGTTTACTGAAAACACAAGCGTTTACTTGATGACTCATCCAGATGTGTGTCAGTAGTTAATATTTGTTAATCCATGATTATGGAAAGTAACAAAATATTATGAAATATAACTATGCCCTGATAAAAGTCCAGAGGAATTAACCAGGAAATAAAGCCACTTCAACATTCCCACATAAAATATGTAGCTACCAATTTTTCAATGATTTGTTAAAATCAATTCAAATTTTCAAATTCCATGATTTGTTAAAATAAGAATTTGGGCTTGAGGCTGCAACCAATTTTAAGTATTCCTAGCAGGCAAAAAACATTGTTCAACAGGATATTTTATAAGCCCTAAGGTTTATGGGTATTCACAGAACTTCAGTATCTTTCAGAATTTGACAAACTGCGGACAAGAAATAAATATCTCATGCACTTTCCCTAATTAAAAAAGTCTTACAATGCTCCTTAATCAAATTTTATGGGAAAAGTTAATGGCAAAATTGGATTAATGCCAAACTAACCACAGTTCATTATGCTTCTGAGGTTAGTAAGAATGAAGTCATGGTCCTTCGTCTGGAGATGGAAACCTCATAAAGACCATGTTGACAGTGAGGCTTCTGTTGTATACGGGCTGCACAGTGAGTCTCCTTTCATGCTGGCCTACAACAAGCTCCACTGCGGCAGTGTCAAACAACTCCACCGTGTACAAGGATGTTACGAGACTATCTTTTCATTCAGTCCCTATAAAATGAAATATCAATGAAACAGGCAGTCATATTGTTAAGTTACAATAAGCAGTGATATAAATACATCCGAGTCAAATAAAGACACTGACACTAATCTTGGCATTTATAGCCTAATTGAGAAGACAGGTACAAGCACATGATGATTGGTAAATTCAAGGGTGCAAAGACTCACTGGCTCTACAGAAGGAAGGCCACAGAGCCATATGGCAAAAGAGTTGGAACTTTGGAGAGTATTCTGAGGTATCACAATGTGAAAGCAGCACTTTAAGTACAAGTGATGCCAGGAACAACAGAGCAGGTGCAGAATGAATGGAGCCAATTTGACTGCAGAACAGGTTCACGTAAGGTAGAGAGAGAGAACACTGGACTAGTAGGCTACGATGGAGCTCAGGAAATTTCACCCCGAAATATGACTCCTTGATATAAAGAGTATTTTGAATTAAAGACTTTTCACTATCAAAAAGCATAGGTCTTCCCCTCTATCAGCATAAACTGGAGTAACTCATCAAAAGATCAAATGGGACAACTGACTTCCTTCCCCTCCCTGTTATCTCAATATTTTGCAGGAAGGAGGATCAAGAATGCAACCATACCTGGCCCAAATTATTTAAATATAATACCTGCCCCTCAGTTTCTTTTAATTCGCTCAGGTTATTTAATTTGCAAAGACAATCATTTACAAGTCAATCTGTTTCCCCATCCATTTACCCTCCTTAGCACCATTTGTTCCTAATCAGAATTACCTGTACTTCTCAAACCTCCCTCACTCAAAAAGGACAGGTATAAAAATATCTGAACTCTGAGATCCTGAGTGATCAATCACTCTGTGGTTCTCCCCATGCATATGGTAAATAATCCTTTCTATTATTAATCTGCCCTAATTGTGAGTTGATCTTTCAGTGAGCTTTTAGGGGAAGGGGCAAGTTTCCTTCACCCCTTCACCTGGATCCATATTATAAAGGAAATTATATATAAAAACAATTAATTGTAATTCACTTGTTAGGCAACGAATAAGTGATACAAAATAAACATTTAGCATTTTAGTTTAAAAAAAAGAATGAATGATGAATGAGAATGGGAAGAAATGCATGACTCCATAAAATAGGAAACTTTAGGGAATTTATAGCTATGAGATAACTTAGAGAGGCGAAGAATTCATTCAGCATTCCTAACAAGACATGGTAATATAAGTTGGGAACTGATGTTTTGCTATGAGAGTAAGAAAACAAATTTGAGGAACACTGAGACTGGTTTACACAGAGTTATACAAATTCATGCATTAATTTAAGAATTAGAATAATGCTCTCTCAAATGAATAGATACTGAGTATCCAGCTCAATAGGGTCACGCTGGTGCTCCAGGGATGATCAGGTTTTCACATAAGGAAATACAACTCAACAGCCTACTTGCAATATTTAAAACAATTTATTTTGTCACCATAGAAGGTACACAGAGGTTAAGTCAATAACAAAAATGATATTCTTCTCACTTGGCAACCTTTGCCTTTTTTGGGGCTTGTTGGAGTATATTCCATCTGTAACACAGATGATTAAAGCCTAAAAGCCTCTGGTGTTTTGTTAATAAGGAGGAACTACAGAATTCAGCCCAAATCCCTGCTATGTTCTTGCTTCTTCTCCAGACCAGTGCTTGTGAGACCAGATCTACATTGATAAGCATTTACAGAAAGCTCACACTTGATGAGGCATATATATACTTCCAATATTGGTTTCTGCCCCAAATATTCTAAATTGCCATCAGGTTGCTTTTTGCATTTTACGAATACTTTATACTTTAGTAGTTATTCTGTATTTTAAAAATATACTGTAAAAGTATTTGGTCAATTGTAGATATCATTTCTTGACATGATTAGATATAATGTCATTATTACAAAGGTAGAGCAGTGGACTTACAGGTCTGCCTGGTAGCTTATGAGTAGTGTTGTTAAACTAAGTTTGACAACCACAGCACTTAAATTAGTTAAACAGTTCTATGGAAAATCTCATTAAAAGACACCGATCTCTTGTACAAGTGAAAATCACCAGTTTCAACCTGTGGCCACATGTGGTTAAAGAATACACGATGAGTGGGAAGGTGGGAGAATATTCATTGGCACCTTCATACCACCGAACTTCAACGCCCACACGCATCAGCCTAGAATTCTCTGGAATATATTGTATTTAAAGTTACATGAGGAGAAGTTCTGGATAATGAGATAATCTTGGATAGTTCTTTCCCTGCACCTACAGCATATCTATATGTTTTCTGGCCTGTCCACACTGGAACAACATAGGGCAGCACCTGTGGCTCAAAGGAGTAGGGCGCCAGCCCCATATACCCGAGGTGGCAGGTTCAAACCTGGCCCCGGCCAAAAACTGCCTCCCCCCAAAATAAATAAATAATGGAGCACCTAAGATTACAGTTGTCATAGAACTGCCTACAACCAATTAAGAGCTTCATTTCTGCTGGACTTTTGGGAAAAACAAAACAAAACAAAACACTCTGCTAGAAGGTTAACAAGACAGTATGTGTGAACACAGAAAACAGGACTTGCCCATGTTAAAGAAGGTAAGAAAAATAAGGCATGTTACAGAGTTCTTTTATCCCCTGAAATGTAATTACAGAGTTAATAGAAGTGGAGACACAGCTCACCACTTCTTGCTGCTGCTGCTGATAATCTCATTTAACTCTTCTCCTTTTTGAGAACCTTCTATCACTAACCCAACTGGATCAAAATTCTGCTGTTTTCCAAATATCCCTTTAGACCACTTGGATTTTTGCTCTCGCTTTCATGAGTCTGCCAGGGTGATAGTTCTTTCCCTGCACCTACAGCATGTACATATCACCATGGACGCCATCTACTGTTAAAATACTGCATCTACATGCATTTTCCAATGGCAATGCCATGTCCTGCCATTATGGAACACAATCTGTGGAAAAGGAGAGAAAAAGAAGCAAACGCCTTAAAGAAGAAAAGATTTACAAATAATACACCTTAACCATGATATTTAAAAAACTCATTAGACACCAAGGAAAAATACTAAAGTCAAGCAGTATTTTTATTTTTACAGTAGGAGGAGTATTAAATTTTAATCAGGAAGTACTTTAAATAAATTAGCACGGGTTCAGTAAATAAAATAGCATGGGTTTTTAGAACACAGCCAGAAAAAATGAAGACTAAAGCTAGTTAGAATATTGAGTTCCTTTAATGATTATTACAGCTACTTAAATCTAGTAGGGATATTTGAAACTTAAACTTGCAAAACTTACTGGTAACATTGTGTAAGTCCATCATACTTCATTACTTATAAAGTTATATTGCTTAAAAGCAAACTATTAGCAGTGTCTTTTTCCTTGGGGATATCTGGAGGGTGGGTTAAGACAAGAAATGTCAAAAACCCTAAAGGAAAGTATGAAAAAAATTCTCAATGACATTGGTCTTGGGAAAGAATTCGTGAAGAAGATCCCACTGGCGACTGCATCAACAACAAAAACAAATAAATGGGTCCTGGTCAAGTTAAAAATTTTCTGCATAGCTAAGGAGACAATCAACAAAGCACAGACAAGCTTAAGAGTGGGAGGTGATAATCCCATGTTATAAATCAGACAAAGGGCTAGTGACCAGAATAAACAAAGAACTCAAGCCAATCAATAAGCAGAGAGCAAACAGCACCATCAATCAATGGGCAAGAAACATGAACAGAACCTTTTCCCAAGAAGACAGACAAATGACCAACACATGAAAAAAATGTTCATTGTTCCTCATGATCAAAGAAATGCAAAGCATTATTTTTTAAATAACTCTATTTAATATGATAATTATATAGCAAGACAGTTTGTCATCTTCAAAAGAAAGCAGAACTTTTTAGGGGTAAAATCACAGACGTCTTAGGGGGACACTAGTAAGTTGCTGGGTCAGCTCCTTCTCTACCACATCTTTCTCTACACGCTCTATTTAACTCCAGCCTGCCTTCAACATTACCTTTGCAAACCATAGATATGATCACTTCATTACCTTGTTTTAAAGTTATTTGAATTTATCCAGCACCCAAAGTCTGAAATGTATGCTAGTATCTGAGGATATTCCTAATTACCTACCAACAGACTTCCCACCTCTCAGCACCTCACCCCACCAGTCACGGTCAGTCCCCCAGCACACTATCCACAGATACCCTTCCCTACCTTCTTGCATGTCATTCTCTCCTGCCTGGAATTCCTTCTCATCTTCTTCTCCTTGGCAAAACTCTACTGATCCTTCAAAATCCAGTTCAAATATGACATCTTGAGAACTCCACAAAAAACACTTCACTCTATCATGTTGAGTTTCACTCACCTTATGGCTTGTGCTAAATTAGGCACGCTCAGTGGGCAGAGACCCATTTTTTAAAATTTATAATCCCATAACCTAAGGCAGTACCTGACACACAGCATATATCTAACACTTTATGTGGTATTAAACTGAACTTCACAAGAGCTAGATATAAAGGATTACAGTTAACATTCTATGAAGCAACTAAGCATGTATGTGACCTAACAGAGGAAAATGTATGTATTAAAGATTTTAACTTAAAAGATAGATAAACTACTTACACACATTTAAACTACTTATGCACATTCATATGCAAAGACAATTCTCCTTAAGCTTTAAATAATAGCTAAAACTCCATTAACATTGAAACGTTGAACTTGAAAGTATTTAACAGTCGTCAGAACTTAAAATCAGAGACTAAGGTTGTTTAACAATCCTTCCTTCCGTGAGCAAACACTCTAATGAAGAGAAAAACAGTCCTGGGGTTCCTTCGAAGTCTCACAGTAGCATGTTTTACCGAAAAATTACTGTTGCAGGAAATGACACAGCAAAATGCTTGTTCAGTTCCAAAAAAGAAAAGATTAAGCATGGTTACATACAATTATACGAAGATTTTAAGTGTCTAACTCTTGGCTTGTGTTTCTACTAGAATCAGTAAAAAGTTGAGATTTCCTTTACTTGGCAAAATTCCTTATGCCTAGTGCCTGGCACACAGGAAGTCACTCAGTGCTAGCTATCATCATTATTATTTATTCTTCAAGATCCACCTTCAACATTACCTTTTTTCTTGAACTTTACCCAGCACCTGTTCTTCCCTTAACATCAGCATCTAGTATTTTGTGTCTTCAGGATTTTTTCACACGATGCCTTCCCCACTAAACTTTCAGTATCTTGAAGATGGACGCAATGGATAGTTTATCTGTGTCACCCCATCACCCTCTACAGCACCAAGCTCACAGTGAGTGTACGTTTGGGTTGAATGAATAAATGCATAATTAATTTCCAATGTATCTTCTTTCAAGTCAGATTTCTGTATCAAAAAGTATTGAAAATTATCTATCCCAAATGGTAGCAGCCAGTCAAGAAAAAAATTGCTAGACATCATAAATTTTCTCCATGACAAAATATACATAGATGTTCACTATTTCTCTTAGGAACCGTGCTTATAATTTAAAAAATATGACAGAGTGTGAAAGACAAACCAGGTCTTTGCCCTATTTTAAACTTTCAAAGTGTTTAATGGAAATCAGTGAAAGCAGTGTAGAACTGTCACCATATTCTGAGCTATTGAGGCAATCAACAATTTAGGAGGGAGTCTCATCATATGAAGCTGTAGACATCTGCTCCAGAGGGAAGGCCAGGGAATACCTAACAGGGTTGGAAATGTAGATATGTAGACTTTAGGAAGAGGTCATTAGCAAAATGTAGAGACATATTGAATATGGGAAGAGAAATATATCAAGTAAATGAAATTTCCTCAAGACTCCTCTTTGGAAACTTCATTCTTTGGATGAGCAAACAGATCAAAGGTGACCTTAGCAGAAATATTTAGCATTGAACACAATCTGCATGAGGGCATGTGTTTATCACCATAGAAAGTAATTGGCCAACACAGAGAAGTTGCTCAGTAAAAATCTGTTAGATGAATCAAAAATAGATAATTTAGGGATAAAATTAAAATCAAGATTAACAAAGGGCAATCTCATGAATACAGTCTTTCCCACAAAGGAATGTAAGTTTGACTAAGTTCATTCTAGTTGAAAAATAAATTTTCAGGAGCTCCATGTCCCTTCTGGATACAGTCCAATAACTCGCTTCCTCTTCCAATCTTGATTTCTCCCAAAGAGGGCCAATTTGCTAATTCTACTTCCAAGTCTTCAACCCACCCTACTCGGCTGAAGGCCACTACTGGAGCCTTTCCCTCTAATGATGCCTATGACTTTGCCAAATCCAGTGGACACTTTCCAGACATCATTATCTGTATTATCTCCTTTCTCCTTCTTCAAATTCCCTATTCCCTTACACCTTTGATCTTGACCTGGTGCCTTCTTGGTGTTCACCAGTTGTTTTTGCTTTAACCTATTTCCTCCATAGGCTCTCCTTCATTGCCTACCCCATTAAGTGTCTGTTTCCACAGGTTCTGCCTTCTCACTCTGAAACTTTTCTTTCTAACTTTTTTTCCATCTTTATTCCTCCCAGGGACTGAAATCTATATATTTCTAATCTCTTGATTTACTGATTCATTTATTTGTTCATAAACAAAGACTACACAAGTCAGGCACAGAGTCACCAATCACCTAATATTCACTTGCAAAAGAACCAGTGGTGTAGTTTGAGAAACTGGAAAATAAATATGTCATTATAATCCAGTGTGGTGAGTGTAGGAAACACACTTTAGTAAACACATTAGGACAAGCAGGTGTTAGGCAGAGGGAAAGAAGGTCTATAAGGCCTAAGGAGAACCTTAAAGGGAGACAAAAGGAATATCCCATTTACATCACGGGTTTGAAGTCTGTACAAAGCTTAACTTAATTCGCTGGGAAGAGGCGAGAAAAGAAGGAGACAATCAAGAAGGGTGGGGGTGGGGGAAGAGAGTTTGAAAGAAAGAGAGAGAGGAAGAGAGAATCATTGATCACTGATTCCGCCATGTTGTCTAAGGCAAAAGTGAAGACATTAATGCTATGAGACTTAAAAGATTTTTTCCCCTTGTTCTTAATGCTGGTAAAGTACTATAAAATCTGTCTAAGTTTCCTGAAATCCCCGTGGCACCTAACAACGGGAACTTGAGAGTAATAAAAAAATACTAATCCCATACTATGGATTTCTGGACATAAGAATGTGTTCTTAATATATTCACTTATTTTACCAAATGTTTTTTGAGCATCTGTTTAGGTACAAAGCAATGTCATATGTATTGAGAATAGAGGAATGAACACGAGACAAAGCGTTCCCTCAGGGAACTTGCGTTCTGGTTCAGGAGGTTGGGGGGTGTTCTCACCTCCCTGAAATGAGAAAATAGAACTTTCTGATCCTAACACTGGCTCTTCTTATGCCTGCTATCTATCTATCTATCTATCTATTCATCCATCCATCCATCCATCCATCCAATCATTTTGAGACAGACTCTCACTCTTTCACCCTGTGTAGAGTGCTGTGGCTTCAAAGTTCATAGCAACCTCAAACTCTTAGGCTGGAGAGATCCTCCTGCCTCCCCAGTAGCTGGGACTATAGATGCTTGCCACAACACCCAACTAGTTTTTCAATTTTTAGTAGATATAGGATCTCAATCTTGCTCAAGTTGATCTTGAACTCCTGAGCTCAGGGGATGCACTGCCTTGGCCTCCCAGAGTGCTAGATTATGGGCGAGACCCAACACCCCCAGGCTGCACCTGCTTTTCTACTGCAGTGTGGCCATTAACTTAGTGTGGTTTTCAATGGCATTTGTTCTTCACTTGGACACAAGGTAAGCTCAGAATCTGCTCTCAGCTCACTTTCCGATTTCTTCCCCTGTTTAAGGAGCATACACCCCTCTAATAGGCCCAAGCTACATCTCTCGGCAGTATTTTGTTTTTAATCCCAGCATGTCCTCTAGCTCAGTGTCACTCAAACAGGGCTTGCAGGCTTACATAAAGAAATCATGGATAAGAATTTAAAAACTGGATTTCCTAAAAACCTAAAATTGAATTTAAAAACTGGATTTTTGGACCCAGTGGCTCACATCTCTAATCCTAGCACTTTGGGAAGCCAAATTTGAGCCCAGAAGTTCAAGAGCAGCCTGAGCAAGAATAAGACGCTGCCCCTAGAAAGAATAAAAATATTAGCAGGGTATGGTGGTGTGCACCTGTAGTCCTAACTATCCGGCAGGCTAAGGCAGGAGGATTGCTTGAGCTCAGTAGTTTGCGGTTGCTGTGAGCTACGATGAAGCCATTGCACTGTAGCCTGGGTAACAGACAAGACCCTGGCTAAAAAACAAACAAACAAGGCAAAAACAAAAACTCTGGAACTGGTTTTGTCGATGAAAACTGTGTCATAATTTACATTGCCCTGACATACAAACATTCAGAAGCACTTGTCTTATTTAACAGGGTAGAGACCAGTGCACCGCCTCCCCTGTGCTTGTATGAGTGTGCACAGTACTGCCACATCAAAATAAGTGATATTTTAAGGTTAGGTTGTCAACTGTAAATCAAAAGTGTTAAAACTTAAAAACAAACATAAGCAGCCATTTTTATTTCAAGATTGTCATTGCTAGGTTCACTTGAACGATTAATCAGAATTTTAAAAAATGGTGACTTAGTATCATTAACTAAATCAGAGAAATAAAATTGGTATTGTTTTTATCTGTAATTTAGAGATGGCAATGCAACTTCGCTGCATTTTTGTTAAGAAACTGCTTTTAAACTTCTTCTTCCCTTCCTGTAGACATCTCTCTGTGAGATTTGTTTTCTTCTATCATGAGGGTTATGAAAACAAACATAAGAATTTAGACGTATATTTCCCCTGCAAACTAGGCTGTCATTCCAACCCAGATTAGATATGTTACCCAGCAAAAGGCTGGCCTACTCCACACATTAGAAACCTTAAATATTGGGATATGCAGTGTTTATCCAAAGTACATGTAAAGAGGGTGAGTATGGGGAATCACGATTTAATCCCTAACTTTTATTTTTGATCACAGGACAACAAAATGGCTTTAATAGCAATTCTTTATCAACTGCCTACAAAACCTGGGAGCATTCCAGGAATGGTAGTACAGACCGAAACGTGATACTTTTCACCTAGCTTTCACTTACACTTTGCATGAAAGGTTCCTACTTTAAATACTCCCATTGGATGGACTTATAAGCCTTATGCAACATAGCTCATAGCAAATCTGGGCAACCATCCTGTCTGTCCGTGGGTGAATCTGGGACTGGAGGCGCAGCTGGAGCTGTGCATCTGTGGATAGATTTTCTCCAATTGCCTCCCTCCTCCTAATGCTGTCTGGTGTGAAATCAAATACAGTATCTGCAGTATTCTCGGGAGGCTCTCTGGACAAATGAGCCTGTCACAGCTCCATCTTGCACAGCTGTTTTATGGAAGTTCTCTCTATGTGTTTTCCACTCAGTGGGACCTGCCTCCCTGAACACCAAGCACCTCGGAGGAACCTTTGATATTAATTTTCTTTTCCAAGTAAGCTGCCCTGCAGGAAACCCATTTTCAGATACAAATCTCTACGAGCAGGTGTTCAATATGTTAGGCAAATACTGAGGACCCTGCGTACATCTTCTCAGCTAATATTCATGACAGTCTATGAGCTATCGTGAGCCCCATTGAACGGATATGGGAATAGACTTGAAAATATTAAGAATGTGTCCACATCACACAGCTGGTCAGTGGAAGCACGCCCTGGAGTCTGGGTTTGGCCAATTCTCCATCCTCCAGGATATTAATGCTCAATTCTGTATCATTAAGTTTTTGCTTCTTTTCATTCATATCACTGCAGAAATGTCACATTTACCCTAAAGCAACTGAAAACTCTCTCCTGCCCCCTGTGACCTAAATGTCATTTGGTCTATTAGGTTTATTTCCATTTTTTTTTTCTCACGTAGGTTCATAAGAAATGCAATGGATATGTCATATCAGATCTACTGAAAATGCTTCTCCTCAAGAATAGGAAGGGATTTATTCATCTATCAATTCCCATTGTGTTTTTTGAATGCATCTAATTTTACATCTGAGTTCAATGATATCTCAAGGGGATGAAGTTCAAAGTATAGACAAATTGAAGCACATGCAAAAGCTTTTAAATTATTAATATGTATATAACCATACGAAATATTCTATGAATAAAACAGAACTATAGGCTTTCAATGGCATGATTAATATGCCTTAATATTTGAGTAGACTTACATGAAAATCCTATTAAATTTAGTTTATTCTATAGGAATATTTACTATTTAATAATAACATTTTATTATTGTCATTAAACAGTTAAATTATATATTATACATAACATATAATATACATTTTAATACTTTATTTTAGAATTTGATGCAAAGAATATAGCTGATAATGAATTTGAGGACATTTAAAACTGATGCAGGTGAATGCTCCTTCCGTATAAAGTGTAATATAGCGTGAAGAACCGGAATACATGAGAGAGTTTGATGCGGAGTCGGAATCCAGAGATACTTTTTTTGTTTTCAGGTAACAATAAACACTAGCTTATTCAGTCTCTTGCATTTTCCCCCACTCCCTCTCCATTTTTACCTGCTCAGTGTTCTGACAATCACTTGCCTGAACTATTTTAAGCTTCTTAACCAGTCACTCTGACTCTAGTCTGGTCCTTACCTAGCACTTGTCTTCAACGGTAGCACCCTGGTGCACAGTCCAAAATGCTTCACCCCGCACACTCCACCAGCCTGCCAGGGACTCCCTAGCCACTCACCTCACACGCCGGAGCTCATGCTCCTTCACTGGCACTTGAGGTCCAGGTGGCCTGACTCCTGCTTCACGCTCTGCCCCCCTCACCCATCTCAGCCCTGCAAAGCCTTTGCTCATACTGTTCCCTCTCACTGGAACAGCTTCTCCTGTCTCCTTCACCTGGCCTAGCAGCAGTCATCAGAACGCCCCTGTCTTCCCTAATTGCTATTCCCTGTGCCCCTGTGAATCCTGTTATCTCAGCCACATGGCTTAGTGGCGTATTTAGAAATAACCTGTTCACTCCATTTATTCTTCCTCTCCTTTCAGACCTTCAAAGGCACATTGTCAACTTCATCTCCGCATTCCCAAAGCTGTGCAGATTCCTGCATTTGCATGTAAGTGCACAAAAGGGAATAGTTTCTAAGACAGAATAAGGAATAGTTTCTAAGACGCATAAGGAATAGTTTCTAAGACAGAATGGGAGCTCCTGCAAGACCACTCAACAGCGAGGCTAGAATCCATGTCATCTATAGGCAGTCTTTAAGTCACTGTGTTAGGATGCCACTGTAGAGCTAGTGTTCTGGCTTGGTTACCTTAACTTTGGGGCATTTATATACAAAGAAACATTCACCATCCATGAATAGATACTTTGTTAACAATAGGCATAAGAACAACAAAAAGACAAGGTGAGAAGGAGAAACAGACATAAAGGTATACAACTGCTGAGTGATGAGTGCTCTAACAGAGGCAGGCAGGGAATGATAAGAAAAAGACTAATTTAGGGGAGAAAGGGGAAAATGTTAAGGTATGTCAAGAAAGATGGGGAGGAATTAGCCAAGGCAATTGAAATTGAAGTTATTCTGGCTGAAATTACAAAAGCCAAACATCCCAGTTTTCCTAAATGGTCAATAGAATTTCACAAACTCGAATCCATCTATGGCAGAACTGTGCCCTGAGATGAATTTGCACGGTCCGTCTAACCAGGCAGCTAATTTTACAAACGTAATTCTCTATACTTCACACAAATAACGAGCTGCAGTAAAACCATATTAATTTCTTCCAAGTTAAAATCCTGTCTCTTATATCAAAAACTCTGGGCACAAGCTACATTCCCTGACTTGTAAAGGGTAAAACTTAGAAAGGATAATTTATAATCACTCACTCACCTTCTGTGGCACATCTGTAAAACAAAACAAGTCTGAAATGTCAGCAAAAAGGAACTGAACAAAAGGAACGGGGAAAAAATGCGCAAAAAGAGCTTGACTAAGATGCTTTGAATATACAATATTTTTAAGATGGATTGTCCTTGTGATCAGATAGGAATGTCAGCAGAGTCAAAAATAAAAATCAATCTCGCCTCCATAAGCACTGACAATTTTTCCTCACAGAGTATATTTCCCTGACTCTTTGCTTTTTTTCTATTTGACACTTTTCAGCTTTCATTTATTCCCAAAGAAATTCTGAGCACAAAGTACTTTGATCTTCCCTTGCTTCCGTGAAAACAATAGCATTTTTTAGCTTTGAAATAAGGTGATTCTCTTCAAAGAATTCTTTTTGAAAGTGATTTTATCTGCTTTCTACCTGTCAGTCAGATATCTACTAATCTTTATAAACATTATCACAATGAAGGACTTATCATAAAAAATGTGAACTCATAGTTAAGTGATTTTAATCTCATTTGTTGCCCTTATCCAAAACTTGCATTAAAAAATCCTTTAAGGTGAAAGTGAAATAAGTAGTTCTTCTACCTACAACTTCTCAAGGGCAAAGGAATTAGTCTGAATTCAAATAAGAATAAATATAACCCAGGTAAATTAAATAAGATTGCCTGCATAAATGTATACGCAGTTATAACACACTCTCAGTAAAGCGATGGTAGCAAAGTTTAATAGAATTATACTGTTTTTAAACAAAAAAGCGATATACTGCTCTCAAAATGTCACTACAATTTCCACTTCATCTGATCTTGTCTCACATGAAATTTATGAACCTTGGCTATGCTGATAAATTTTCTTGAGATGTCTCCAACACAGTCAGCATCTGTACCCTTCAAAGGGCTTGGAATTTTTTGGTGATAAAACAAAGTAGACTGGATGCTGGAATAAATTCAGTAAAATGATAATACTACAAAAAGATGAGCAATGTATTATGCTTAGTTTGATTTCCAATACAATTCAACTATTTTTATGGCAAGTACTTGGTACCAAGCATGGGTAGAGAACGGGGACCTGGTGGTTCTCAATATTTATTGAGAAAGGCAGGCAAATAACTCATAAGTCAAATGAAAAACAATGCAATCAAAGAGGTGATATGTTTTACAGAAGATGATGGTTAATTTTAGTGAAGGCTATAACTAAAGCCATCCTATGGGTAGATAAATTTGAGATGGGTCCTAAGTAATTGAATTATTTTGGCAAATAGAAATCAGACTGGTGCACATCCCGGTTGGAGGCTGCAGGAAAGAGGTTCAGGAAGAGGTGGGTGCTGACGGACGTGAAGGGGAACCTGGTGATTCTGTTCACAGGTTCACCGATATGTTCCAGGTCCCTTTTCCTCTTAGATTCCAACACCCATAGAATTACAACTTCTCCTTCCCCCTTAGGATGTTCACACATTCTGTTCCCTCTGCTGGAAAATAACTCCCTTTCCCCCAGACAGTTGTATCTCAAACCCTCTCCCCTAAACAACTCATATTTCAAATTTCAGCTGAGAAGTCACTTCCTCAAACAATTCATTCTTGAGACTGTCCACCATCAACCCCTTCCAGTCGTGATCAACTCACTTCTAGTACACACCCACGCCACCGTACAGCTTCCCTATACAATTCATCTCACTGCTACACATCATTAGTGAAAATTTTGTTTAATATTTATAATACTCATAGAAAAAATCTTCTTGGCAGACAGCAATCTTATCTCTTGCAATGCCTCTATTATGAAGCACTGTCCTTGGCACTTAAGTATGACTTACACTTTGCAAATGGTGATCCTTTAAAATACTCCATGTATAGAGAAGAAATGTACAGAACTTTTACACACACATATTGACACTAATTCAAATTTTTTCTAAACTTTTTTCTCCTGCTAGGGAAGAACCACTTCTCAAATAAAACAAAATTTGCCACTCTGACAAACTTACATTCTGAGTCTGCCAACAGAAAGGAACTGAATATCCATGTCTGGTTTATAGTTTAGTCTTAGGGAAACCAAAATACAGATGCATCTCAACATATTTTTAAAAGTGAAACTCTGCTGAAAGATGGGAGTGAAAAACAAATGTAAACCTATTATGGAGAAGAGAAACAGAAACATTTCAATTAACCAGAAATATTTCAATTAACAGAAATACTTCAATTAATCAGAAATATTGCAGATGCATATATTTCTGCAATATTTCTGGTTAATTGAAAGAGAAATCACATCATTTAATATCTCTAAAAGATGCAGCTCTACATAGAAAAACAATTTAAGGACACGAGCATTATTTGTATGCTGATTAATATTCTCCCCCTCTCCTTTTCTCCTGTCTTCTCCCTCTCAGACTTTCAATTAGGCTCATATTCTTGTTGATGTAAGGTAATTTCCACAGATCCTCAGGAATAGAATATGAAATTTTCCATTTCAAACTTGGATATACTGTTTACCATCCAAACAGGGAAGGAGAAACTGTTTTATGAGTTGAGGACTCTGTGGGAAGAAGGGGCCACGTGTATCTCAACTCCCAGAGATGGGGGTGGAAGCTGCCCCCCACCTTCTCATGGTGTCGCATAGCTGTGCTCAAAGACGGGATATGGTAGTCAGTCCACGCAGCCCTCTACACCCACCCATGTCAGGGGAGCATGCTCACAGATACGCTGCTTTTTTCTGCAGAGGCAGTGAAAGTGACACATTTCACAGAGGTGCCATCACAGCAATAGCAAAAACACAAAATCCTAGCCAGACATTTCTCAATTGAAAAAACTGCCCTAAATACATGGCCTCGAGACTAGCGTTTGTGTAGTATTTCTCTATATCCTAATAATAAACTCTCTATATCCTTTCTACTTATTACATTAATACATTTGCTTTTTAAACTTTCTTTAAGGAAAATATGTCGTGCTTTAGGCACAAAAGTATGCCAGAGGATAAGATGGCTTTGAACATTTTGTTCTTGTTTTTTCCTGGAAAAACCAATGAATTTACATTTAGATGCCCCCAATTCGTGAGTTGCTAAAAAATTCAGCAGGAACCTGCCACGTCACACAAAAAAGAAAACTCAGTAACTAATATACAATGTGTTTCTTCTTTATTTTTCTGTTTTATTTTACTGTTTACTTCCTACTGAAAATAATATTTAATAAATAATAATCCAGAGTCGTCAGACTTGAAAGGAGAACCTTGATATGAGGAGTACTGCTCACATTTCTGCTTTTTCTCATTGGTGTGGTGTTTTGTACTGATGAATAGGATACGTGAAAATGGGAAGGTTTGGGAATGCTAGACCAGCTTTAGTAAGGCAGGGGAAATAAGGCTGATGGGTATGAGGACTCATGGCCAGACAACTGAAAGGGAAGCTGATAGGGAGAAAAAAAGAACAAAACAGGGTGAGGATGGTGGAGTGAGGGGATAAAAATGCCCTTCTACTTGAATTTCCTGGACAGAATTTCAGAGTTCAGCACTTTACATGCTGCTACTTTCTATTAAATAGAAAGAGACCAGTGAAGAATCTGACTTGGCATAGGAAGGACGTTGTATTTTAGAAACAGCTGTTAACCTGCAATCCTAGCACTCTGGCAGGCCGAGGTGGGTGGTTCACTTGAGCTCACCAGCCTGAGCAAGAGCGAGATCCCATCTCTAAAAACAATAGCTGGGCATTGAGGAGGGTGCAAGAGTATTGCTTGAGTCCAAGAGTTTGAGGTTGCTGTGAGCTATGATGATATAGCACTCAACCCCGGGATGACTGAGTGAGACTCTGTCTCAAGAAAAAAAAAAAAAAAGAAGAAACAGCTGCTTAACATTTCTGACAGTTCAACCTTGTTCACTGGGGTTAACATGTAAACCAGGGTGTCTCCAAACAAATGGTGCCAGGGCTATAATGCACGTGCCGTAGCCTCCATAGGTACACTTTCTGTCCCCAAATGTCCACAGCAGACTAGAGGAAGGGTGGTGAGACCAGTCATTTGGCTCACCTCATGTCACAACTACTTCATGAAAACTTTCATTGTCTTTATTATTAGTGGCAATAGATGTACTTACATTAAAACCCCAGCCTCTTACAATGGCCTGCCTAACAGGATCAGGCCTCCACCCATCTTCCTCAATGTTCATGCTTCTCCCTTGTCCTCAAATGTAACAAGCTTGCTCTCATGGGTTATATACATCAATTTACTGTTTTTGGAAAGATCTTCTCCCAGTTTTTGTAAAACCTGTCTCCTGCAATTCAGGCTAATGTTCAAATATCACCTAATGTCTAAGTCATCCTTAAGTATCCCTCTAAATTACACAGAGGGATAGTACATCAAATTGTTTGATATTTTCTTCACTGCACTTTTCACTGTCTGAAATACTCTGTCTACAAATTTGTTTACTTGTTCATTTTCTGTCTTTCCCATGCTCACAAGAATGGAAACCTCATGAACTGAATAATTGATGGTACAAAATTCAGAGCCACTGAGGCAGTTGATAATATCTGACACAAAAACTTAGTTAACAGAGAATTTATTTTCCAGTGTTTAATGGTCACTCCATTCATTGAGATGCTCTAATTATATAGTACCAAAATATGGACATTAAAAGAATTAGGAGCAAGATGGCAGTCTAGAGACAACTCCTTTGTAGCTACTGGTGGTGAGATGGAGGAGAAAGGACTCTAGCCACCTCTGGCTGGAGTGCCCTTCTGGGAAGCATCACTTTAGGGGAGTGGGGAGGTGGTAAGAGACTCCAGGAGCCTATGAAGAGTTCGAGAGCAGTGGAGAATCAGCACAGAAGGAGAGTGCTTGTGTTTTGGCAGAGGCTGGCTGGTTCAATGGCACAATGACACGTTTCAGACAAAGAAGGCCAATCCAGTAGTTCTTTTGGACTGTGTACTTGTCAGAGTTACCTTGGGAGGGCTTGGGCAAAAGAGTAATCTTAAACAGTGCCCAGTGGCTGGGATTGAGCCACTATTATTGGGCTGCTGGCAGGGCACCACCATTGTGGAAGAGCTCCCTGGGAGGAACAGCCTGCAAGGTCCTTGCACAAGGTTGGTTGTGACATACCTGCTGAGCTGAGCAGCCACCATTGGTGAGACTCAAACAAAACTCACATTTCTGGGAAAGCCATTTTGTGGCTAAGGGGCACTGATTGGAAAGGGTAAGGCCTGTCTGTTGAGTAGGCTGACTAGAGCTTCAGGCACCCAACCCTGTGGCGATTGAGGGCAAATAAATCAGGAAGTCAGGACTGGGTTGCCTCAGCAAATAGACGGTGGCTTCCAGCCCCCATCTTTTGAAGCCATATCAGGGTTGTGCTTTGCAACTACTAACCCCACAACATTACCTTTGGTCCAGGCAATATGTTGCAATACAAAGATTTTTTTTTTTTTAATTAAATCATAGCTGTGTACATGAGTGCAATCAAGGGGTACAATGTGCTGGTTTCATATACAATCTGAAACATTTTCATCAAACTGTTTAACATAGCTTTCATGGCATTTTCTTAGTTACTGTATGAAGACATTTGTATTCTGCATTTAGTAAGTTTCACCTGTACCCTTCTAAGATGCACCGTAGGTGATAACACAGATTTTTTTTTTTGTTTTTTTCCATTTTCCCCTATGCTGTTCTTTGTTTATTTTGCTTTCATATTTTTAATATTTCATTGTTTCTTTCCTCATTAGTAATGGCTCCATTTTTTCCTACAGTTTTTCTGGTTCTTCTACTCTTTTTTTATTTTTCCTAATTATTTTCCTTAGGGATTTTTTTTCTTGTTTGTTTTGTTGTATTTTTATTTTTCCATTTTTACTTTCTTCAGTAATAAGGGCTTTGATTTTTGCTGTGGTTTTTCCACCCCTTTTATTTCTTCTTTCTTTTTCATTTTGCTCCTTTTCTCTCTTTTTGTAACGTTTTTCTACTTTATTTTTTACACATAAATTTCTCAAATAACATTTAACGTATACCTCCCATTGTTTTACACCTTGCACAATTTTATTTTCAATTTTCCTTATGTACTTTTATTATTATTTTTCTTTTTTTCTGATCTATTTTATATTTTGTCAATCTGTCTTCAATTTATGGAACATAGCCTCACTCTTTGGTCAGGGCTGGGAAACCATAGCAAGGTCCTGACTCAAGTAAACCTTGATCCCCTGGGTGTCCTAGCTTTGGCCTTCAGAAGGATGCTATTTGTAGCTCCCCACTGCAACATACTACTGCTTTATTTCTCTCCTCTCTTTCTATTTGGTGGACATGGGCTCTTGTTTTTGCTCAGGTAAGGAGCTTCTTACCTCAAGAGACCCACTCATCCTAGCCCCTTAGAGGCTGGGAATTGTGGGTGGCAGTCAAGGCACCCTGCTGAGCACCACTATTACTCTCTTCTCTTTCCTTCTATTCTTCTTACATTTTTTGTCAACTTTTCCCTTTACCCACTCCCTTTTTGCTTTTCTCTTTTTCTTTCTTTCTTCCCTTCTCACTCTTTACTCTTCTCTTCCTTTTGGCCTTGTAACAAAAGGACACTTCATCACTTAAGACCAGAGAAAAGGTAATTTAAAGAGAAGGAGGAAGCAAAAGGAAAAACAGGGGAAGGAAGCATACAAGAAGAAAACATTCATGAAGAGGAATCAATAGAAAAATCCTGCCAACATGAAAAATCAGAACAGAGCTACCCCCTACAAAGGGATCATGAGGTAGCTACCACAGAGGATTCCACCTGTAAAGAATTAATGGAAATGAAAGAAAGGAATATAAAAAGTGGATGGTAAAAATAATGAAGAAAATTTCTGAGACAGTGGAAAATAACTAAAAGAAAATCCAAAAACAGAACAAATAAGGGAAGAAAGATATGAAAAATATAGAAAGTATAATGGAGCTTCAGGAATTGAAGGGGTCAGCAGGGAACTTAAAGATGCAGTAGAAAGCATCAATAACAGATTAGACCATGGAGTAGAAAGAATCTCAGAAATGGGAGATAAAGCTCTTGAGCTAACACAGGCAGATGAAGAGGCAGAAAAAAAGAAAGAGAAAGTAGAACACTCAGTCAGGGAATTAAGGGACTTCATGAACCATTCAAACATAAGAATTATGGGTATCCCAGAAGGGGAACAAGAATGCCCCAGGGGAATGGAAGCCCTATTGGAGGATATCATAAATCAATATTTCCCAACTATTACCAAAGATGCTGACATATTCATGTTACAGGGATATTGAACCCCAGTTATCTCAACTCAAAAAGAGCTTCTCCAAGACATATTGCCATGAACCTGTCCAAAGTCAAGATGTAAGAGAAAATTTTGCAAGCAGCCAGGAAAAACACCACTTGACCTACAGGGCGGATGCACCACAGTGACAGCAGACATCTCAGCAAAACTTTTCAAGGCAAATGAAGTAAATGGTCATCTACCATTAACCTTATTTAAAACAAAACAAAACAATTTCAGCCCAGAATTCTATATCCTGGTGAGCTAAGCTTTAAAATTGATGGAGAAACTAAATCTTTTATTGATCTGAAAACACTGAGGAAATTTGTTACAAGACCAGTTCTAAGGAACTACTGAGACCTATTCTCCATACTAACCATCACAATAGACCACCAGCAAAGAAAACACCCAGAAACTAAAGGACAAAACCTAGCTTCCACAATGACACAAAGGATAAAACTAAAACAATGAGTTTTCACAAAATAAGACAAATTAACTCCACCACACTTATCAGTTCTCTCAATAAATATAAGTGGCTTGAATTCCCCACTGAAAAGGGATAGGCTTGTTGATTGGATAAAAAAGCACAAGCCATCATGGGTGGTACCTGTGGCTCAAAGGAGTAGGGTGCAGGCCTCATATGCCGGAAGGGGCAGGTTCAAACCCAGCCCCAGCCAAAAACTGCAACAAAAGAAAAAAGAAAAAAGAAAAGCACAAGCCATCCATATGCTCTCTCCAGAAAACGCACCTAATCTCGAGGGATGAAACAAGACTCAGGGTTAAGGGTTGGAAAATAATATTTCAAGCAAACGGAAATCAGGAGAAAGGAGGAGTCACAATCTAATTTTCCGATACAAATGGATTTAAAGCAACTGAAGTCAAGAAAGTTAGAGATGGTCACTTCACACTGGTCAAGGGAACAATAAAACAAGAGGACATTTCAATTTTAAATGTTAATGCACCCAACTTAAATGTCCCCAGATTTATGAAATAGAACTTAACTGGTCTGAACAATATGACATCCTATAACACTATAATAGTTGAGGACTTTAACACCCTTCTTACAGAGCTGGACACATCCTCTAAACAGAAACTAAACAAAGATAAAGGGGACTTGAATACAACCTTAAAACAACTGGGCTTCATGGAAATATACAGAACACTCAATCTCAAAGCTAAGGAACATATGTTCTTCTCATCAGCCCACATGACATTCTCCAAAATAAATCATATCTAAGGACACAAAACAAAGATCAACAAAATAAAAAGAATTGAAATTATACTTTGTGTCTTCTGAGATCACAAGATAATAAAGGTGGAACTCATCTCCAACAAAAATTCCATCCCCACACAAAGGCATAGAAACTAAATACCCTTATGCTGAATGACAGTTGAGTCAAGGAAGAGATAAAGGAAGAAATCATTAACTTCTTTGAACATAACAACAATGAAGACACAAGACACCAAAATCAATGGGATAGTGCAAAAGCAGTCTTACGAGGACAATTTGTTGCGTTAGATGCCTAGATCTGAAAAAAATGAAGAAGAGCACATAAACAACCTAATGAGTCATCTTAAAGAAACAGAAATGAAAGATCACTTCAATCCCAAACCTAGCAGAAGAAAACAAATAACCAAAATTAAATCAGAAATAGATGAAATTGAAAACAAAAAAAATCATTCAGAAAATTAACAAAACAAAAAGTTTGTTCTTTAAAAGATAAATGAAAGAGATAAACCATTGGCCAGATTAACTAGAAACAGAAAAATAAAATCTTTCATAACCTCACTCAGAAACGATAAGGGGGAAAACAGATTCCAGAGCGATGCAAGAGATTATCTCTGAGTACTACAAAAAACTCTATGCCCAGAAATTTGACAATGTTAAGAAAATGGACCAATACCTGGAATCACACCATCTCTCTTGACTTAACCTAGAAGAAATAGATCTCCTAAACAGACTAATATCAAGCACTGAAATTGAAGACACAATAAAAAAGTTTCCAAGAAAAAAAAAGTCCTGAACCAGATGGCCTTATGTTAGAATTTTATCAAACCTTCAAAGATGAGCTTATACCTGTACTGCAGAATCTGTTACAAAACATTGAGAAGGAAGGAAGCTTCCCTAACACATTCTATGAAGTAAACATCACCCTGATTCCAAAACCAGGGATGAACTTCAGACTAATTTCACTAATGAATATCAATGCAAAAATACTCAACAAAATCTTAGCTAATAGATTGCAGCTTCACATTAAAAAATTATACATCATGATCAAGTAAGTATCATCCCAAGGATGCAAGGCTGGTTTAACATATGCAAATCCACAAATGTAATTCACCACATTAATAGAAGCAAAAACAAAGACCATATGATCCTCTCAATAGATCAAAAATATTTGATAAAATTCAGCATCCTTAAGAATATAGGCATAAGTGGTACATTTCTTAAGCTGCTGAAGACACCTATGATGAACCTACAGCTAATATCATACTGAATCAAGCAAAACTGACAATTTTTCCACTTAGAACTGGAACCAGATAAGGATACACAGAACTGCCACTACTATTCCACATAGTTCTATAAGTTCTAGCCAAAGCAATCAGGTAAGAGAAGGATTAAAAAGGGCATCCAAATGGGGGCAGAGGAGGTCAAACTCTAGCTCTTTGCTGATAATATGATCTTATACTTAGGAAATCCCAGCGACCCAACCACAAAACTCCTGGAAGTAATGAAAAATATAGTAACATCTCAGGGTATAAAATCAATGTCCACAAATCAGTAGCTTTTTTATATGGCAATAATAGCCAAGTTGAGAAGCAAATCAAGGACACAATTCCCTTCACAGTAGCTTCAAAGAAAATGAAATACTTAGAAAGATACCTACTAAAAGAGGTGAAGGACCTGTATAAAGAAAATTATGAAACCCTAAGAAAAATATAGCAGAAAACATTTACAAATGGAAGAACATACCATGTTCTTGGCTGGGAAGAATCAACATTGTTAAAATGTCTGTTCCACTTAAAGCAATCTACGGATTTTATGAAATCCCCATTAAAATACCAACATCAAACTTTGGAGAACTGGAAAAAAATAGTACTTCATTTTGTGTGGAACCAGAAAAAAGCCCATATAACCAAGGCAATTCCTAGTACTAAAAACAAAGCCAGAGGCATCACTCTACCAGGCTTCAGATTATATTAGAAGTCCACAGTGATCAAAACAATTTGGTATTGCACAAAAATAGAGATATATACATATGGAAGAGAATACAAAACCAGTATTAAAACAGTTTCTTCTAGCCATCTGATCTTTGATAAACAAAATAGAAGCATATAGTAAGGAAAAAGAATTCCTATTCCACAAATGGTGCTAGGAGAATTGGATAATCACATGTAAAAGAGTGAAACTGGACCCAGACATTTCACCATTTACAATATTCAAGATTTATAAAAGATTTAAATCTAAGATACGAAACAATAAAAATCTTAGAAAGAGTGGGAAAATCTCTTGACGATGTTGGACTGTGGAAAGATTTTATGAATAAGAATTTAGCAGCAATCACAACAAAAAATAATACACAAATGGAACTTAATTAAGCTGCAAAGCTGCTGTACAGCTAAGAACAAAACAATTAAAGCAAAAAGACAACCTTCAGAAAGGTAAAAGATATTTGCACGGTTTGAATTTGACAAAGTGTTGATAGCTAAGATCTACAGAGAACTCAAATTAATCAACAAAAAGGAGCAAACTATCCTATCAGAAGAGACATGAACAAAAACTTCTTGGAGGAAGATGGATGAATGGCTAAGAACCATTTGAAATAATGCTCATGGTCCCTGATTGCCCCTGAGATATCACCTAACCCCTGTAAGATTGGCCCGCATCACCAAGTCTCAAAAGCTGCAGATGCTGGCGTAAATGTGGAGAGGAGGGAATGCTTTTACACCGTTCGTGGGACTGCAAACTAATACAAGCTCTTTGGAAAGAAGTATGAAGAATCCTCAAAGAACTTAAATTAGACCTCCCATTTGACCCTAAATTCCACTACTCAGCATCTGCCAGAAGAAAAAAAAAAAATCATTTTATCATAAGGACATTTGCACTAGATTATTTATCATGGCTCAATTTACAAGTGTCAAAATGGGGAAACAACCTAAATGCCCACTAACCCAAGAATAAATTAACAACTGTGGTGTATGCGTACTGTGGAATGCTATTCAGCCATAAAAAGGATGGAGACTTTACATCTTTTGTATTACTCTGGATGGAGTTGAAACACATTCTTCTCAGTGAAGTGTCATGAGAATGGACAAGCAAGTATCCAAAGTATTCAATACTAACATGAAGCCAGTAGACAATCTATGTCCACAAAAGAGAAAAACTCAAATCAATTCAAAGTGGGGGGAGGAGCAACAAGGGAGGGGTACAGGGAGGGGGATGGGCATGCTCTCTGTTAATGGGCAAAATGTTAGGGTGTATGGCACATCTCTTGGGGGCAGGACATAATTTTCAGAGGGACTCTACCTAACAAATGCAAACATTGTAACCTATTTCTTTGTACCCTGAAATTAAAAAAAAAGGACATTAAAGAGAAAAAAGTCTTTCATTTGAATCCCAGTTTTACCATTTATTATCCAGGTGACCTTAAGTTCTCCTTAAAATGAAAATGATAATGTTGGAACTCACTGAGCTTTTAAACAATCCATATAAGTCACCTAGCACTGGGATTGACTCTTGATATATTCTTAAAATGTGATTGGTATGATGGTGATCGCTGATTTATTCGTTTGATGGCCCCCATTGTTTGCTGCTCTGGAGTAATTAATCACTGTCACTGGCGTGGAATCCACTGCTTCTGCTCACACAGCATCCTCCCCTTGCTGGCTGGGGCAGTCCACTGGTCTACGGTGCTGAGCCTGAGCTAATGAGTGCATCCCCAGGTCCTCTGCTGGGGCTGCGGGGACCAGAGGGTTGCCACCGTCTCTCCTTTTGAGAATGTAACACTGGTCAGTAGTAACCATCTTTACCCAAATGTGAAATCACCCAACCTGAAAACGAAACCAGCACAGAGGAAAGACAGATGGAGAGAGAAATGGCATCTTGAGGACCTATTACTCCATTGATTTGGGATGGATGAAGCAGCTCCAATCACTGGATTTCTGTTATACGGCGTGGACATAAAGTTTGTGAGCAATTTCAATAGTTTAACATAGTAAACTGCACATGAATTTGATGCCTACCCTGTATGAGGTAACACGTTTTTTTGCTTATGCTAATTTGAGTTTGGTTTCTAAAACTTATAATCTAAAGAATGCTTTCTACTAAATGAATAAAGAGTTTGCTTGTTTGTTGGATTGTCTGTCTGTAAGGCTAAAGGGAAAAAGGGTTTTCTCTGGTCCAATTAGTAAATAAATTAATATTCGAAATGAAATGGTTTTCAGTAAAAGTGTGAAAAGGGCATGAGGGTTATGAGTAAAGACTGACCCGTGACCTTGGGGATAAGACTGGCAGTAGGAGCTCTCGTGCAGAAGTGGTCAGTGTAGCTTGTGGCTCTGAAAACCAAGAGCAGATTCCCCAGACCACCGAGAAGTATTTGTGGTTACAGAATGACAAGGCAAATTAAGGAAGAAATTAACACCTTGTCCAAGAAACAACCAGAAATAGAAGGGCTTATTGGAAGTGAAGGAGAAGGTCACTGTCTTCCCATGCAAAGGAAATCCGATACACAACAAGGACGATTACAGCAGGTGATCACTGACAAGGGCACCTGGTTTGTACTGAGGAGTTCGCACTGTTAGAAAATGCTTTCTCCGAGAAAGATACACTAAAGTATTTTCTTATGAGGACAGCGTAACATGTACTTAATACATGTGATATTTTCTTAATAAACTGTCATCATTAAATATTTTATCAGATATGTGTTATATATAATCACAGAAATATTATTAAGCTGTATAAGTTTCTGTTTTTTTAAAAGCAATTACAGGGGTGCCAAAGATATGCCATGTCCCCACTTCTCTCAGCTAGTTATAATGAAATACTTTAGTGCAACTAAACGCCCATTTGTGGAGAGCGCCTTAGGTAAAACACTTTGATGAACACAACAGGAAACACAAGAGAACCTATCTTACCCAAATCCACTGAATCCTCTTAGAGACACCAGCACAACATATGTCAGGGATTTTTCTTGCCCTGGAAATAGTCTACTATTTATTCAACCTATTCTCTTTATCTTCCTCAGAAGTTATAACACTAGCATACATTTTGTAAAAATACTTTTCCTTAATTGTTTTTATTTGGAAAAAAAGTATAAGAATTACAATATTTGAAATAGGAAACACTGTAAGAGGACTTTATTTCTGTGATCGGAAAGACCGAAATAGATGCCCCTTTATCAAAAAAGATGGACCCTAAGGTTGAAGAAACAAAGTTACCCGTAGGTCAAGGGTTCAGGGCCCAGCTGCCAGGGCAAATCTCTAAATTCCTATGTCTATAAGAAAAGCCACACTCTGGCAAATTCCCTAACAACAGCAGCTATCCGGCAAATTATCAGAACTCTGAATTACAACCCAGATGGCTACAGCTCTGACTGGACAAAGGATCAGCCTTAGGAACATTCTTTTCCAAAAAACTACTTCTTTGTGTCCCATTGGTTACCTTTTGACATGAAGATCCAAATTCCACCTCATTGTAATGCTAAAACCCTGCCCAAGGTCAACATGGGCGGCACATTACATATATGTTTACCTACTGCACATGCACTTGACTCCCCTTATAAATACGTATAGCTTTCCCCATAAATCTGCTGAATATGTATAACTGTTGTGTAATAGGAACCCTGCGAGGCATAAAACCCAACCTGTCCTTCCCCTCTTAGAAGAGAGAATACTGTCTCAGAAACTGTCTCTTACCAGACTGCAAAGCAATATACCCAGTAAAACTCTCCTTCCACTATTTGGCCATCCTGGTAGTCTTTCAGATGACATATCAAAAGAATATTGTCAGTAATAATCTAATATAATAAATAATGGCAAAATTCCCATTCATTGGTTGCTACCAATATATCTAGACTTACTTAAAAAACAAAAAGAAAACTTAGTCTATTACATACCTGAGCTTCTGGTTATATTGTTTGACCTTTTCCAATGAGGCTGCATTTATCTGGGCTTGAAATTCTTCCACAGAAACACTGTCTCTATAATAATATCCTTCCATGCTTTCCAGTGCTGTGTAAAAAGTAAATGTATTTTACAAGGAATTTATAACTCAATTTCTCCATATTTAGTGTAATTTTATTGATTATTAGTAAATGTGTCTAAAAGAACCTATTATAAACATACATGCAATAAACTATATTTAACTAGTGCAAAAATGAATGAAAATCATTCTGCTCTCAAATATCAAATGTTTGATGTTTTTTATAGTAAGTAGGCAATGAAAATTTCTAGCTGAAACTGTCTTCTATTTTTAAAACATTTTGTATATGTTTTAAGACATGAAAATATGCCTACCCCCAAATTCCAGTAGGAGACCAGAATATACCACCCCAAAATGTGCCTCATTGCCATAAGGATTATTTTGATCTGTTTATTCTGAGAAACTTCAGACAGACACAGGAGAATTTCTGAAAACAGTAGAAGTTGCCCTTTTGTAAGGAAAATTTACATCTCTAAAGAAAACCTCCATCTCTAAAAGCCTTTCCCTCTCAGCACTAAGAAGAAAAGGAAGACCAAAAACCCAAGAGATCCTTCCCTGAAAAAGAAACCTTACCCTTACATTTCTAAGTTGAACCCATTCCCAAGCCTACTGCTGACAATCTTTACACAGGAAATCTGGACTGACCCCTCCCAAACTCTTCTTTCTTGGTTTCTTTGAACCTTGGCATGTAAGCCCAAACTCAAAGCTACCTCTTTAAGACTCACTCTCTTCTCCCTAAGCCTCTCCCATGTATCCACGAGGTATACATGTTATTAAACTTGTTTGTTTTTCTTTTTTTCTTTTTGGAGACACAGTCTCACTCAGCTGCCCTGGGCTCAAGATCCTCTTGCCTCAGCCTCCCAAGCAGCTGGGATACAGGCACCCACCACAACAGCAGGCTAGATTTTCTACTTTTAGTAGAAGATGGGGAAGAAGTAGAAGTTTTTCTACTTTTAATAGAAGATTTAATAGCAAGTTGCTCTTGCTCAGGCTGGTCTCAAACTCCTGAGCTCAAGCACCCACTAGTCTTGGCCTGCCAAAGTGGTAGGAGTACAGGTGTGTGTGGCTTTGTTATTCTTTTGTTAATCTGTCTTTGGTTATAGGAGTCCATCACAACTAAACACTACGAAGGGTAGAGAGAAAATTAGTTGTCCTCCTTTACAACATTCTTTGTGACGCTACACTGAGACTTCATAATATATTATTTATATCTACACGCACACACACACATTATGTCACACATGCATATAGACATTCAGAACACAAGTATGGGAGGCAGCACTGTGTATTAACAAATGTCATTGTAGGGCCAGGCATAGTGGCTCACGGCTGTAATCCCAGCAGTCTGGGAGGCTGAAGCAGGTGGATTACCTCAGCTCACAGGTTCGAGACCAGCCTCAGCAAGAGCGAGACCATGTCTCTAAAAAATAGCTGGGTTTTGGTGGGCACCTGTAGTTCCAGCTACCCGGGAGGCTGAGGCAAGAGAAATGCTTGAGCTCAGGAGTTTGAAGTTGCTATGAACTATGATGCCGGTGTACTCTACCCCAGGGCAACAAAGTGAGACTCTGTCTCAAAAAAAAAGGTCAATGTAAAAAAACAGAGATTGTTACTCTGCACATCTATTCACATTCTCTTATAACTTGAATCACATCAAATTGAGAAATATTAGCATAATAAATAATGAGTACAGAAAAAGTGAAATCTTAGAAAACCACCTCTACTCAAATGATCAGTTAGTATAGTTAAAAATAAATATATGTAACCTCCTAATTTTAATTGTCTTTTGATTAATGCAGAGTTTTTTTATTCTGACATTTTTGATCATTTCTTTTTCTTTTAAACTTCATAAGGTGGCATTTTAAAAATGTGAAAGAGGGAAAAAATCGTAGGAAAGGGCTCGAAGGATAAGATTTCCTATGTAAAGTTTGTTAGCAATACGATTGGTTATGGGTTCAACTTAGAAACGTAAACTCTTCTGCCTTGAAATGCATTACCATGTATGAGCCTCAATTTTTAACTATTTCAAAACTGACAAAAATCAATCTTTCAAAACTGCTAGGTACAGTAGTTTCTAAATTAAACAATGGTGCTTCTTCAAATTGAGAACAAAAAACATCTTTGTGGGGGGCAAAAACAGGAAAATGACTTAATTTTAGCTGTGCTGTGTTTTCTAAACTGGTAAGAATTCTGTAGCACTGAAGAAAATTAAAGCATGTTATCAAATTTGAAATTTAAAAGAATGAAAATTAAAGAAATTGGTTGATAAGCGAAAAAGGCAATTATGGAATATTAGCGCGGAATTATACTGTATTTACTTCAAAACCAAGAATCAAATTTGTGGGCTTGTTTTAATTTTTTTAATTTTTTCTGTGAAATAGAAACATCATAAGCCCCCCAGCTGATTAAATGGACCCCAGAGTGCCCAAGCAAATGCTAGAAACGTGCTGATACTGAGTGGCTGCCATGGGAAGGGAATTCAGCCCTGCCCCCTCTGCCCCCTCCCTTCCTGGAGACGTCCTTTGTAACTCGTAAGTCCAGGGCTATACAGTGTAGGGCCTGAAACACACCTGCAGGTCCTCAATTTACTTAACAGATCACCTGAGTCTGGGTATATGTCCTATATATGCCCAGTGACTTGTCTCAGCTTCACAGACTTCCTTATCTTAACTTAAAACATTCCAAGCCTGTAGACAAAGCTTCATTTCTTTAACCAATTACAAAACAAAGAATCTTTTAAACCACCTATAACCTGTAATGCCCCACCTATAACCTGTCTTTTGGGGCCACACCAATGTGGGCCTTCCACCTATTGATTTGTGACATTACATGTAACTCCTGTCTCCCCAAATGTGTAAAATCAAATTGTAACTCCATCATGATGAGGCCACCTGTTCAAGGCTTCAGGGACATGGCTCTCCTGGCTGTGCTCATACACACTCTGCTCAGAACAAATACCTTTAAGTTATTTTACAGAGTTCGGGTTCCTTTCCATTGACAGTTCCTTATGGCTTCTAGGAAGAAACCAGGGTGAATTTGCTCTAAAATGCGACACCTTGGTATGTAGATTATTTTACATTAAAGGCCCTAGCTGATCCCCAGATGCTGGAAGAGGCTTTTCTCTGATATTCCTGAATGTACCTCAATGCTGGACCTGCCAAACAGATACACTTGCCTTCCATTTCCTCCCTAAAATCTAATTCTCTTTCCTAAAGAGGACTGAGGAATGCAACCACAAATTAAAGGACTTTTTCAGAAGAGGATTATCTCTCCAGTTCAATTAAATTCCATGAAAATAATTTACAAGTTAATTTCTATCTCATGGGTCCCTAATAATCATGTACTCTCCCCTACATTTCCCATCCCCGTCCCCTGTAAACGATGGTACATAAATTCTGAACCGCATTTGGGTTTTAGGTAATCATACTCCTGTAATTTTCCCCCATGCACATTAAATAAATTTTGCATGCTTTCTTTCTCCAACTCATCTACACCTTTTAAGTTCATTTCCAGCAAACCTTCAAAGGGCAAAGGGGAAGCTTTCCCTCTTAGACCCTACACCTGCATTAATTAGAATAGTTACCACTGGTTCAGCAAACTTCTAAACCTGAATACACAGAGAAAAAAAAAGAAAGCCTCCATGCTAAAAGCAATCCTCAAATAAATACCACGTTTGCTCATTAACAAGCTGTTATTTGTGAAAGGCAAATATCCCGGGAGGATTCAGTCTATCAACAGGCCAACATCAGTGAGAATTACTCCTACTAGTTGGAAAGCTGATAAAAGCCCTTGCCTTAGATAGAAACTCCAGTTTCTGCTCCCTGGTAGCTGTGCAACTTTGGGCAGGTTAATTAATATCTGAGATCCTCAGGCTCTGCATTTTTGACGTGGAAAATAAGACTATCGAGTAATTACAGTCAATGAGAAAGAATTTAATTGAATAATAGTATTAAGATAGCCTCTGACTCTTATGTATTGAATGAGATTTATATATCAGGCAACATGCCACATGCTCCACGGACACGATTTAATTCTTGGTTTCCATGAGATATAGAATATGCATGAGCATATTCAGCCAAACAGAAGGTTTTGAGAACCAAGAGTCGATGTAAGGACGCTTCAGTTTGTGACATAAGCCCAGAAAGACTACATGGAGAACAGTGGGACGGAGCAACAGTGGGATATGGGAGCAAAAACCTGGGCTCCAGTTTCTGTAAAGGTCTCAATTGTTCAACTTTAGCCAGAATGGCCCGTTCTACTCTAAAAGCTTGATAAGAACAATCACATAAACACAACTTAATACTATGTATAATTTTAATGAATTCTTCTACATTTCCATAAATTGCCATTTTCATATTTTTGACAATATTTGCAAATTAAAGACAGATAAAATTCACAATTGCAAAATTTTTTTTTAAAAAATAGGAAAAATGTCTCACAATTTTGCCAAACCTCTTAGCAAGAATCCCATGCATTGGGTTGCCATATATGAACAGAAAAAGATGAGTTCTACATTTAAAACCTAAAATTTGTATGGTAAAAAAAAAAAAGGAGGAAGGAGGACATTTCCTATTTGAGCTAAACTTATTTATTGCTATTAGATAAGAAAACAATGATATTCTAACAAAGTCTGTTTCTATTTTCAATAAAAGTAAGTTGAATATATAATAACGTAGCAACTTCAAACCTTGGTCTCTCTTTTGCATTTTCTTGTCTAGTTACTTCAGTTCCTGCCCATAAAATATTTCTTAAAAATAGCATTAACGTTTTTGGTTCAACAAATATTTAATTTATTTAATAGAATTTAATTAAGAGCAGAATTTAAAATACGACTTGACTTGGCCTGTTTTACTTCTACTACTTTTGAATTAGAGGGAGAAAAACATTGCATTCAATTTAGATATTTAGGTAGTCAGCAAAAAAGGAAAACCTAATGAAGGTTGGGGAAAATTTAAAATTAAATTATTCTAAGGCCGAGAGAGAGCTGCATTTCTATTACTTGAAATACATGTCAAAGCTTTCCTAACAGAGCTTTATCCAGAAAAGTACAAGATCTCTGAAGAATAATTTTAAGAATAGCATCAACTAAAACTCTTTTGGTAGCACCCGCTATTGGTTAGATAATATACTGTATATGCATTGCTACATTTTTTTCAGAAATGGGATCACTTGTCAGAATTCCCTAAAAATTGTTACAATTATTGTGAGGAAAGCAAGATTTTTCAATCCCATCATGACCAACGTGTAGGAATGATGACCGTGTTTAGATTTGTTTTATTATTATTAAATCGTAGCTATGTACATTAGTGCAATCATGGGGTACATGTGCTGGTTTCATACACAATTTAAAATATTTTCACAGTGTGAGCATTTTGGTTACGCTTTGTGGTGACTTTCCTGTCTGGCTGTTTGTGTTTCGACCTTGGAATCTGTGTCCATTTTGGGTGTCTTGATGGTTATTTTCCTACGTTCTGGCATTTCAGCACTATACATTCACCTCCCTTTCTGCTCACTTCCAATCCTGTAACTCCAGAGCTAACAGCTGGTTGCATCTCTGCAAGGCGCCCCATCCACTACTGTGCCTTTTTCCCCATGTGAGCAAGAAAAATAGGAAAAGGGTGAGACATTCATTTCCAGTTTTACTCTTGTATATGCGTATATGGTAGCACGGACAACTTTAGGAGGGCTGACTTTAATACATTTCCCAGGAACTTTTCAAATTCATCCAATTTTTCCATTTTGCATTTGCTAGCAAAGAACCATGTACCCATGTATACGCAAAACAAAAACCCTTCAAACAACCTTTTCATTCTAGGAGCGACTCCAGTTGGAATCTCTTCCACTTTCAATTACCAGATGGCAATCCCTACTCAACTAGGTCTGAGTTTCCTGTGCTTCTCTCAATCTGAGCTATACTAAGAGCTACTAATGATTCCTCGGGGAGTCTGATAAAAGTAGAACTGCACACCCTTCAGTAAACAGCCGTATCTCGGAGGTTTTTAATGAGACGAACGAATGGTTTCCCATCTTTTTACCTATCTGCGACCTTGATTACAGAGTATTTCCACGACTGGTTCCTTAAGTCGTCTTTCGCATTTTATTGCTGTGAGAACACTAGCACTTCATGTTTACTTTTCTTTAAATGCAGTTTAAAATGATATTGTATTCACCGAAATAAAGCATGTTTAGGGATTACTTTTAAATTGGCTTTTATCCAAACTAAAACAGGCGTTGTTTGCAAAAGACTCTTTGTCCTATGTACACTGGCTATTGAGTGTGATTATGTGGCTATTTATGGCAGACATGTCATCAATACAGTCCTTTACTTTTTAAAAAATGCTAGTGCCATCTGTTCGCTCAGCCACGATTTTAGGGGCTCTTTTTTTTTTCTTTTATGAGACAGAGTCTCACTCTGTTGCCTTGGCTGGAGTGCAGTGGCATCATCACAGCTCACTGTAACCTCAAATTCCTATGTCCAATTACAAAGACACAATTTCTAAAAGGAGAGAAATAAAGAAAAAGAAATGAAGTCTCGGCATGGTGGCTCAGGCCTACCATCTTAGCACTCCGGAAGGCCAACGCAGAAAGATTATTTGAGGCCAGGAGTTCCAGATAAGCTTGAGCAAGAGCAAGACCCTGTCTCCACCCACCCACCTCCCAAAAAAACTCCCAGAAAAAATCAGTCAGGCATGGTGGCATGCATCTGCAGTCCCGGCTACTTGGGAGGCTGAAACAAGAGAATCATTTGATCCCAGACATTTGAAATTGCAGTGAGCTGTGATGATGCCACTGCACTCCAGCCAGGACAAGAGAACAAGACTGTCTCAAAAAACAAAACAAGAAACAGACACAAACCCCCCCACAAAACCCAGAAATGTCAACACTGCTTAAATTGCGTAAAAGTTAACATTCCAGACCAGCATCTTTCCCTACCTTCTCAAATTACGTACTATCCTTGTAATGGCTTTTTTTTTCTTTTCTTTGACATAGATTATCACTTTGTCACCTCAGTAGAGTGCCGTGGTGTCATAGCTCACACACAGTAACCTCAAACTCTTGGGCTCAAGTGATCCTCTTGCCTCAGCCTCCCAAGTAGCTGGGACTACAGGTGCCTACCGCAACACTCGGAATTTTTTTTAGAGATGGGGTCTCACTCTTGCTCAGGCTGGTCTCGAACAGGTGAGCTCAAGCAATTCACCCACCATCTTAGCCTCTCAGAGTGCTCAGATGACAGGTGTGAGCCCTTGTAATGGCTTTTAACTCAGGGTTGCGGTGGGTGCCAATAAACCTTTTTCCTCACATAGTTCTCAAATTCCATCTCTTAACATATCTCCAAAGTTCTATTTTTGCTCATTTTTTCTTTTTGCTTTTTTCCTTTTAATTGCAGAATCCTGTATTATCTACATTGACCCTACCTATAAATCACAGTTCTCCAAAGAGAAATGAAGATATCTTTTTTTTTTTTTTTTTTTAGACACAGTCTCAAGCTGTCAGCCTGGGTAGAGCACCATGGTGTCATAGCTCACAGCAGCCTCCAACATGGGCTCAAGCGATCCTCTTTCCTCAATTTTTTTTTTTCTACTTTTAGTAGAGATGGGGTCTCACTCTTGCTCAGGCTGGTCTTGAACTCGTGCGCTCAGGCAATCCACCCACCTCGGCCTCCCAGAGTATTACGATTACCAGCATGAATCACTGTGCCTGGCCTAAAGATACCTTCTAATAACTTCTAAAATAATTTCTCACCAAAACTTATGTCTGCTTAAATATATTCTTGCCAAGTACTTTGAAGTAGTCACAGTTTTTAAACTATAGCAATTGAAGAAAACATAACCTGCTCTTAGCATTCAGAGTTTTAAAATAATATGCACGTGATACAAAGCTAAATTTTCACTTGGTAGTGAATCTGGATTTCATATGCTGTCCATTCTTCAGTTACCCCCACAGACGGCTTTCATTCCTCCATTCTTCTCATTGTGTTGGAACATTAAAATTCCACAGCTAAGCCAATGTCATTCTTGAAAACTCAAAAGAAAAAAATTCCCTATGGTATTATTTGGAGAAATTGTTAATATCTTGTGACTACAGCTTGCCTTTTTTTAGGAGCTGGAGGAATCCTAGACTAGAAGAAAGGATTTTGATCTTATCTAGGCAGCACTTTATGATTTTGGAAATAAAAGATTCAGGACCTTTTGGAAAGGTGTTGGAAACTTAGCTCATTGAAAGAATTTTCTTGCTCATGCTAATCATGATTTCTTCTATTACACTTGTTGATACTTACTGTTTATTTGAAAAAAAATTACAAAGGAGTACATACTTCCTAATCAAAAAAAATGACATAAAGAATTTTAAAAGCATCAATTTAGTGATCTAAGAATACTGACAATATAACAAACATGTATGTAAGTATATACATCCATCCATACATATATCACGTAATTGAGACTAAAATACAACTTCTTTTTTATACTCTGCATTCATATACTTGCCAAACTTTTTCTCTCCCATAAAATGTTTTAGTCATACAATTTTCATAGTTCTACCACACTTTAACTTATTTAAACTAGTTTAACTCAATTTATTTTTATTTATTTAAATTAGCCATGTGTTAAGTCCCCACTATATATCATGCTACAATCTTATTTGATAAATACTTAAACTGTATGTGATTCTCTCCTTAACAAACATTCCCAGAAGCAAACATATTACCTAAGTACTATGCGTGAATTTTCAAATGAATTTTTAAAAAATCTTGATTGTTAAAATCAAATTGATAGAAAAAATTAATAAAGATAAAATAATGTAAGTATGTGAAGCATAAAAAGAGCCACTTACCTTGTGCAAAAAGAACAGGATGAATTTTAAACCCTCCTCCATTTTTCAACCGCTGAGGCAGTTGTTCAAAATGGTAACTGTCAATGTAGAAGTAAACTTTCAGGGCTTGCCGGCTTCCTTCCGCCTGATATGTAAGAGGAACATCTAAAATGACATTTAATAGTATTACTTCCTAAAAGAAAGATAGGCTATATGATATACTTGTTAACTTCTAAAATGAATTCTAAAAATTACTAGAAACAATATATTAAAAGTACTTGCAAGTATCAAGTTCAGGTTAGATAAACAGTGTTACTCAGTGAAAGGTATTAAATCAGATTCTCATTAGCTAAAGCAACATACTTATCACTTACCGCTCTGTGTATACAATTCTGTAATAAGCAACTTTGTTACACTTTGACATACCAGATGTCTCACTTAACTAAATGAGGAGTTTAGCTATACATGGTTTGGATACAAAACCTCCCAGGGCTGCTGCCTCATTCATATTTTAGTCAAAATGAGTCTTTGGGGTGCACGTCTTAAGTAGTGCACAAGAAGCTGAGAATGCAGCAACCATTATCAAAATCAGCTTAGGTTTTGCACCCTTTAGTCCCTAAGCACTAAAGCAAAAATGTACATCTACTGATGTCCTACAGGCATTAAAAATCAGCAGTCCGAATTCTTTTTTTGTGTGTGTGTGTGACAGAGCCTCAAGCTGTCACCCTGGATAATAGAGTACTGTGCTATCACACTCACAGCAACCTCCAACTCCTGGGCTCAAGTCAGTCTCTTGCCTCCACCTCCCAAGTAGCTGGGACTGCAGGCACCCACCACAATGCCTGGCCATTTTTTGGTTGCAGCCGTCATTGTTGTTTGGTGGGCTAGGGCTGGATTCAAACCTGCCAGCTCAGGTGTACGTGGCTGGTGCCTTAGCCCACTGAGCCACAGGCACCGAGCCAGCTGTCCGAATTCTTATAGCTATTTTCAAAGAACTTGGATTTAAATACTTTCATAAAAAACAATAAATTTGAAAGGCTAAAACACTGTAGGAGTATTTCACTATATTATCATAAATCCTCTCCATTTTATGATACTTATCCATGACGAATATTCCTACCTCTTTAAAAAAGAGTGTAATAATCTTCCCAAAAAGCAAAAATAGTCACATAAACCAATTAAAAATTAAGCCCCAAACACAGCAGGTAATATTTAATATATGTTACTGAATCAAAATTTATTATTTCTAAACCGCTTCTTTAAATAAAACTGATATTAAAATTAGAGTTCAAGGTTAAATGCTATTTATGATCACGGGTTCCAGGTTCCTTATCAAATTTGTCTATTTAATTCTGTATACAATTAAAGGAAACATTTCATTAATACTTATAAGTCTTTTTTACGCTATGTAAAATGCTTACTTTATTTTTGTTACTTTTTCTTTTTAAAGAAAGACTTTAGAGTTTGGTTTAGGAAAGAGAATAAATAATTTTCTTAGCCTAAGAGTCAGAAGTTAATGGCATTATAAAAACCAGAAAAATCTTTTTTCCCCTGGTTTCTAAAATTAAAAAAAGAAATCCATAGATACTGAGGAAAATACAGATTTATATCTAGCAAGTATTTATATCTTCTAGCTCTCCTTTTCATACACTATCTCACATATGTTTTAATTTATGTTAAATTCTATACTTACTCTTTGTCATCAGTGTAACCAATCTTTGTGTTAACCAATGGATAATATTATAGAAAAGAAAATAATGATAGAGCGGGTAGCGTCCCATACGATAAGACTAGTGGAGAACTAATGAGTTCTGTGTTATACAACTAGCATAGAATAAATCAATGTGCTATATTAGGAATTATGAAACTGAGACTTACAGAAAATTAGTAAGTATATCAGTATAAAGTGAAGGTAAAACTAAGATTACCACAGAAAGAATGGAGACTATTTCCCTCAAAGTATTTGTTGTACCTGAGTACGTGCATAATCACTCTTACAAACGTGAAAATCCTTAACAAAATATCAGGAAATCTAACAATTTATAAAATGAATTGTACGCCACAACTAAGTAGGATTTATTGCAGTTATGCAAGGCTGGTTCAACATTCAAAAGCCACTTAATGTAACCCATCATTATGACTAGTTAAAAAAGAAAAATCCCATCACATAATACACACAGAAAAAGCATTTGACAATATCTAGAACCCATTCATGATAAAAACTCTAAGTAAACTGATGCAGAACCTATAGCTGGCAACATATTTAATGGTGAGACACTTGAAGTTTTCCTACTAAGATCAGGAACAAGGTATGCTGTCTGCTCTCTCTACTCCTTTCAACATCTTACTGGAAGTCTCGGATAACACAATAAGACAAGAAAATAAAATACAAAGTATAAAGATTGGCAAGGAAAAAATAAAGCTGTCTTTCTTTGCAGATGACATGATCATCAATGTTGAAAACGTGAAAAACTCAACAGCAACAACAAAAAAACTACTGAAACTAATGAATAATTATAACAAGACTACAGGATACAGGTTAACATGCAAAAGTCAACTGCTAGTGATAAACAAGTGGAATTTGACATTAAAAACACAATACCACTTACATTAGCATCAACCCCCAATGAAATATTCAGGTATGATTCTAATACAATACATACAAGATCTGTATTAGGAAAACTACAAAACTCTGCTGAAAGAAATTTTTTAAAAGGAGAAACATTTCATGTCCATGGACAGGAAGATTCCATATTGTCAAGATGTCATTCTTTTCAAATTAATCTATAGTGCCAGTGTAATACCATCCAGAATCCCAGTAAGTTATTTCATGGAAATTTACAAACTGATTCTAAGTAGGGCAGTGCCTATGGCTCAGCAAGTAGGGCGCTGGCCCCATATACTGAGGGTGGTGGGTTCAAGCCCAACCCTGGCTAAACTGTTAAACAAAAAAATAGCCGGGCGTTGTGGTGGGCACCTGTAGTCCCAGCTACTCAGGAGGCTGAGGCAGAAGGAATCGCCTAAGCCCAGGAGTTGGAGGTTGCTGTGAGCTGTGTGACGCCATGACACTCTACCGAGTGTGATAAACTGAGCCGCTGTCTCTACAAAAAAAAAAAAAAAAAAAAGATTCTACGTTTATGTGGAAAGACAAAGGACCAAGAATAGCCAACAATATCAAAAAACAAAACTGGAGGATTGAAACTGCCTACCTGACTTCAAAATTTGCTGTAAAGCCACAGTAATCAAGATAGTATGGTATTGGAAAAAGATTAGACAAATAGCTCAATGAAGCAGAATAGCGAGCTCAGAAATAGATCGACATAAATATAGTCAACTGACTTTTGACCAAGGAGCAAAGGTAATACAATGGTGCAAAGATAGTTTTTCCAAGAAATGGTTCTAGAACGAATGGACATCTACATGCAAAAACATGAATTTAGACACCGACCTTGTACCTTTCATGAAAATAAATTATAGACCTAAATTTAATACATAAACCTATAACCCAGAGAAAATCTAGATGACCTTGGGAAAAGTTATGACTTTTTACAAACACCACCAAAGGCATAATCTGTCAGAGAAAGAATTGATAAGGCAGACTCCTTCAAGCTTAAAAACTTGTGTTCTTTGAAGGAAAACATAAAGAGAATGAGGAAGTAAGCAGTAGACTGGAAGAAAATATTTTCAAAGGGCACTTCTGATAAAGAATGGTTATCAAAAATACATTAAAGACACTTAGAACTGAACAATAAGACAGAAACAGGAAGAAGTTGTGGAGGAGAACGAGAAAGCAGGGTTTGAGCAGAGACGGCTCTTGAAGGCTGTGGAGCCCGGTGGAAAAGGGTAGGTGGGAGTTTTTACTATTCCTCCCTCGCACCTGTGGCAGTCCACCATCTCCTGACCTGGTGAAGAGCCCTTCCACCCTGATAAATCCAGGCACTGCTACCTCTGGCGACCTGAAAATCTCCTGAGAGCAGAGCGCCTGGCAGTGGGCCCACCCACCCCTCACAGGTCCAGGCTTAAACAGCAGGTGGAATACTGCCTTCACCCACATAGGGCCTGCCAGGAGAGTGACAGCCCCCCAGTCTCCATACTGGATCCCACACAGACATTCCCCAACACCCACCTGGACTGCGACAACCACAGAAAAACAGGGAGACACAGGACATCAGCGGGATCCCTGGTGTTCCAACCTGTAGGGTGGGTGGGCTGCTCCAAGATGACTGGAAAGTGCCACTAATGCTTTTTAGGACAGAAGAAAGCAGATTGCCCACTTTCTTACACCAGAGAGCTCCAGGTTCAAGAAATAGAATTGTCTGTCCCTACCCAGTGGAGATCTGAGTGCAGGGAAGAGTCTACAGGGTAGGAGAGTGTCCATGCCCCAGAGCAGGTGCAACAGCAGAAGTCAGGTAGAGATGTGGAGATGGGAACCTCGCCTCCTTCAACAACCCAATGCTGCAGACACAGCTGTCTCTGCTGCTCCCAAGCACAACATTTTGGCAAAGGGCTCTGAAGCTTCTGCCCTGCCCTGGCACACATGTGGACCCCCAGGTTTGCCAGTTTTAGGCTTATAAGGGGCAGGAGCTGCTATATCCCCAGTAGCACTCTGCTCACCATGCCCAGGTTCTGCAGGGTGTGGTTCACTAGCTTCTCTTCATGGAAAGGCAGGGATGTTTCCTGCTGTCCTAAGCCAGGAGTCTCGGCCCGGTGATTCTATGGCACTGGATCCACAGACATTACCCAACACCCATTAGGACCACCACAGCTTTCGGGTGTCAGTAGGTCCCGAAAGCATTATAGGTCTCTCAAAGTTGGGGCCTCAATGGAGGCCCTTTGATGAGAGCTGAGAGCAGAAGGAAGCAGGCCAGAGGGCCTCTTAGGGCACGGGGGACCAGGGCAGCAGCTCCCCAACACTCACAGCCCTCTCTTATTAATTTCCTGCCCACGGTCGCTGAGGCAGCTGCCACTGGAAGACTGTTCCCACTTGGGACTGATAAGCGTTCCACAGGGGAAGCCTCGAGAGCAGCTGCCCTGCCTCTGACAGAGGGCAAAAGACACCAACAGACATTTTTTCAAAGAAGACATACACATGACCAACACACATAATAAAAAGCTGAACATGACTCATCATCAGGGAAATGCAAATTAAAGCCAGAAGGACACGCCCCCTTGCCCACCAGAATGTCAATTATGTATGATATTATAATGAAGGGTACATACTGTTATGCACTGGCCCAGACCCACAGGATGGACAGCCCCGAGCGTGCACCTCGCTGTGAGCGACGGACTTTGGGTGACTGTGATGTGCAATACACACAGGTTCACGGATTGTAACAAAGGTACCTTACGTGGGGGAACGTGTGCATGTGAGGAAATGGGGTGGTAGGGGAAAAAATCTCTCAATTTTGTTGTCAACCTAAAAATATAAAGTGCAGGCATTTTTTTTAAAGTACATAATACTAATATGGAGTTAAAATTACTACAGCACCCTGCCCATGGATTGAAAGGCCTCTGAAGCTTCTGTCTTGCCCTGCACACATGTGGCCATCTCAGCTGTGGCCCCCAACACGGCAGGGAGGGAAGGGCTCCCCGAGAAGGAGAGACACAGCCTTCACAGAGCAGGCAGCCGCAGGAGGACCCTGCAATCTGCGCGTTTACCCGGGGAACGTTAGCTCTCCCCAGATGGGTTTCTCAGTGAGTCAGCACCGTCTCCAGGAACTGAAAGTTTGGGTGCACATTATACACAGAAGTGCATTTTATAAGTAAAATATACTTGCAGTGAACTAGTTCCCATTCTAGTCATGTGGAGTTAATTCTGTGTGTCTGCACGTATAGAAAGATCAGACTCCATGCAATACCTAATAAAGGTCCAGTTTTCTTACACCATGGAAGATGCAATGACTCTTGGCTATTGAATTGTTCTTTCCTGAGCCAACTTAAAATGAGAGCAATGTTCCTATCATCACTGCTTTTCATTCATCTGTAACATGTGGTAACGCAGCATTGGAACTAGTCCTTCACTAGAAACTATTCTCAGAAGTCTAGGCTATGCTTCCAAGAAATACATAGAAATGCACTGCCACGTGTGTACATGTACCACAAGTTCTGTGTGTCATGGGTACATCTAGATTTACATACCCATGTTACATATACACGTTACATATACACTCTGAATTATCTTAATATTTAGTTTGCATTCCAATACATGTTTACCGAAGTGACATCCCTCACAGCAGATACACATTGGGTAATACTTTATCAAGCTTAGGGTACTGGTTCTGCACTTACTTGACCAAGAATGTCATATTGGAACTATGGGAAAACGGTACTACGAAGAGCTATAGTTTCTCAGGCAAAACTCTGAAAAACACATCAGGTTATATCAAGAAAATAGTTTTCTCTGTGTTTAGCAAATCTTTGCCTACTTTATTCAAGAAATGAAAATACTGTATCCTATTTTATGTATAGCCACGGAAGACCAGACAATTTGTTCAAATAATGCTCCCTTATCAAATAATACCCTCTACCAGAAAAATTCTCCCTTGAATTTCTAACTTTGTATTTCTTGTTCTCTTTCCTCATTCATTAAATGAAACTTCAATAAAATTGTTTTCTTTACCTTCGTAAATTAATAAAAGCAGCATCAATATTTCTTGAGTTTTTTTTTTTTTTCCTTTTTAAAATCATCTCCACAGCTACCCTCAGGCCATATCACCACCTTTTCTACCTGGTTTATTCAGTAGCTTTCTACTCATTTTTCTGGCCCCAAAGAATGTTTTCTATTCAACACAGGCAACCTTTTAATAGGAAAGCCAGCTATTCACCTGTGAAAGGCTGGGTTAGGAACCTTTCAATGGCCAGAAAGCCCTGGGTGGTCTGGCCTCATTGTCCCCCCTCCTGCCCTGCTCACTCCAGTTCACTGCAGCCACACTGGCCCACCTGCTATCCTGACAGCGTGCCAAGCCTGCTCCCACCTGAGTCCAGTGAGTCTGGGACACCTCCGCCCCAACATCTCCAGACTTTCTCCCTCCAGCCCTGCAGGGATCTGTTCATCTAAGTAAGGCTTTCCTGTCCGTTATTTGCAACTTTCACTGGCCTCTTCCTTTTCATCTCTTTTACTTCCCTTCATATACTCCATGCTATTGCCTTCTAATTTATTGTAAGGCTAATTTGCTTGTCTTGCTTATTATTTATTTTTATTTTATTTTACTTTTTTGAGACAGAGCCTCAAGCTGTTGTTCTTGGTAGAGTGCTACAGCATCACAGCTCACAGCAACCTCAAACTCTTGGGCTTAAGTGATTCTCTTGCCTCAGCCTCCCAAGTAGCTGGGATTACAGGTGCCCACCACAATGTCCGACCATTTTTTGAGTGTAGTTGTCATTGTTGTTTGTCAGGCCCGGGCTGGATTCGAACCTGCCAGCTCCAGTGTATGTGGCTGGCGCCTTAGTGGCTTGAGCTACAAGTGCTGAGCCTAGCTTATTGTTTAGTTCTCCTCATCTGAGTATCACCTGAGTATAAGCCCCAGGAGAGACAGCGGTCTGTTTAGTTGTCTACTGGATTCAACACCTAAAACAGCCTCGGCAAGGAGTATGTAAGAAAATTTTGATAAATGAATGGATAGCATTCTGAAATCAAGTCATGAATTAAGTCAACATTTATAGAGTCCCTACTTATTGTACTAGGAATATGAAAAAAAAAAGTCTCTCATCCCTAAAGAAGCTTCTATCTTTTATCATGATATACAGGATCCTTGCATGTATGAAAAAATAAGAGGAACATAAAAATGACAACAAAATTCTGAAGACTTTTTGAGATATATACACACACACACATATGTATACATATATTTTAAATCTATTTATAAGAATGTAGAAATAGTAGACATATGATGACAACTTGCAAAAACTAAAAGATATGGACATCAAACCATAGGTATTGCTACTTCTCTGACATAACTTAAAATTCTACCTTTATTGGGTTTAATGATGGGAAACTGCTAAATCACAGGGATAACTTTTTCATTCTTTCAATTCATAAAATATTTATCAAATAGACTGACATCAAAATTATACTATATGTTACTATTTGTTGCCGAAGAAATTCCAAGTACATTTAATCACTTACTTGCAACTAGAGGTTCCTCTTCTGAAGGTTTGAAGTAAAAGGAAACCTTTTCCAAATCAAAGAGTGCAACCAGTGTATCTTCTAACATGGCTTGTTCATCTGTCTACAAAGAAAGGAAAACCATAAATCACATAACATGGTGTAATGAAATGGAATGGAACATGACATAATGTGAGTTTAGATCAAAAATCGTTTCACATGTACTATTTACACACAGGTGCGAAACAAAATTTTCAACATTTCTCTAAGAATTCACTTCCAAAAGGAAATTAACAAACCCCTCAAAGCTGTAGGTTTCTTTTTTTAAATTTTTAGTTTTTTGAAAGAGGGTCTTGCTCTGTCTTCCAAGTGAGGCATCATCATAGCTCACGGCAACTTCAAACTTCTGGGCTCAAGTGATCCTCCTTCCTCAGCCTCCCAAAGTGCTAGGATTATAGGCATGAGCCACCTCACCTAGCCTACAAGTTTCTTTTAGGGTTTTATTTTTCTTTTTCCCAATTGTTTAAAGAGTTATATCCACATATTTTTCAGTTTATTTTGTAGCCAGATACTAACCTTACTGATTTTACTTATTATTTACAAATAAATATACCAAAAACATGCTAGCTTCTAACCTTCTAAAATCTTATAAATTATAGCTGCAGAGAAGCAAAATTATTGTTTTAAAAGCCACACTACATAACGGCCATCCTATTGTGTAATAAGATAATTTACCAATTATTCAATTCATTGTTTGTTAGAACTATGATTAGGGCAATTTCCATGTATGTCATTTTATTTTCTTCTCAAGAAGCACGTTCACCTCACTTGTCTTTAAGGGACCTAAGTGAGTCCCTAAGACTTCTAGAGTCTTGTGAATACCCAATTTCTTTTTTCATTCATGATTTTATAGCCGAGGCAGATAATGTCCAGTCACCATAATAAATTCAGCTGATGCCTTAGTGATAACATCTTTCTAGTTCTAGATTCTGGTCTTTCTCTTAGCAGTTTAAGGCATTCTCTACAGCAGGGAACCCAAAGCTTTTTGGCACCAGAGATCAGATACACGGTGAACAAATTTTCCCCCAAATGGGGGCAAGGGAACGGTTTGGGGATGATTCCAGTACACTGCGTATCCACCACAGATCATCAGGCATTAGATTCTCGTAAGGAGTGTGCCACCTTGATCCCTCACACACACAGTCCACAGCAGGGCTTGTCCTCCTCTGAGAATCTAAGGCCAATGCTTATCTGATAGGAGATGGAGCTCAGGGATAACATGAGCTTCGGGGAGCTGTAAATACAGACGAAGCTCTGCTGGCTCACCCACCATTCGCCTCCTAATAGACCACACTTGTCCATGGCCCAAAGGTTGGGGATCACTCCTCCACAAAGTCTTTTACTAATTCCGCTATGAAAATATAATTAATCTTATCACTCACAGTTTATCTTTTAAATGTACCATTTGTTTCCTTAAGAATGTCAGTTATCCTTTTCAACAGTCACATTAACATGCTGAACACAGCCTTTTAAAAAGTTGCTGCAAGCTTGTAGCTATATTTGGGGGGGAGCATTAGTAGAAAGTAAAGGAGATGACAAAGAATTTCCATTGTGTGAAAAAGAATCAGCCCTAGACTCCAAAAAAGCAGAATGCAAAAGAAGAGGTCGAGAGCATCGTCACCTTTGTACCCTGGCTTGATATGTAGTACGGTGGATAGAACATAGTAAGTGCTGGGTAAATGTTTATTAAGTCATTATTATTTAAAATCCTTTCAAAGCAGCAGAAAAATGCCATGAGCCTGGAATGGAAGGGGAGAACTGAAGAATCCACATTTTTCTGATTGAGACGAATATACACAGAAAGAGATGTCCCAGAAAGTCTATGGTGCGGGTCACAAAGTTCCAGCAGATGTGGCCAAAGCAATACGCAAATGACCACTGGCTGGGACTAGAGCCTGAGGACACGCAGACCACCAGTGGTCTGCAGTACAGACAGGCAGTCACGTTCCTCTTTTTGTTTTTTAAAGGTAAGAGTCTCACTCTGTCACCCTGGGTAGAGTGCTGTGGCATCATCATAGTTCACAGCAACCTCAAACTCTTGGGCTCAAGGGATCCTCTTGCTTCAGTTTTTCTTTTTCTTTTTATTGGGGAGGGGTGGGGACAAGGGTCTCACTCTTGTTCAGGCTGGTCTTGAACTCCTGAGCTCAAGTTGAGTTGTATTTCCCACTTGTCTCAGCCTGGGAAAGTGCTGGGATCACCAGTGTGAGCCACCATGTTGAGTGAATGCCAGAGTGGATTTTATATTCTCGTGATAGAGGCGGAAAGGCTATGGGTTTCTTTGAATTTTTTTTCCTTAGCCACCTTTGGATTTTTAAAAGCCAATTCCTTAAATAAAACTAAAGGATTCACAAGACTACTTTAAAAACAAGCAAACAGCTTCATGGAGATACAATTCACATGCTGGAAAATTCATCTATTGACAGTGCACAGCCAGGAGTTCTGAGTTCGTTCAGAGCTATGCAGCTATCACCATAATTGAACCTCAGAATATTTTCAACACTCCAAAAAGAAACCCCCCACTACTCATTAGCATTCCCATTTTCCTCCCCCACCCCCTTTTACAGACAACTACTAGTCTAATTTCTGTCTCTACAATTTGCCTAGTTAGCATATTTCATCATAATGGAATTAAACAATTCATGGTCTTTGTGACTGGCTTATTTCACTCTGCATTCCCAGGTTTATCCATGTTGCAGCGTGTATTAGTCTTTCATTTCTTTTTATTGCTGAGTAATAATACTCCATTATACAGATACATATAGCATTTTATTTATCCATTCATTAACTTATGGGCATTTGGGTTGTTTCCACTTTTTAACTATTATGAATAATCTTGTTAGAAACATTTGCAGACAAGTTTTTGTGCAAATCTAAGTTTCCATTTTTCTTGGATAATACCTAGAAGTAGAATTTCTAGATAATATGAAAGTTCTCTGATAGTTTGAGACTAACCCAACCATTTTCCAAAATGGCTGCACTATTTAAAATCCCCATGAGCAATTCACAGGGGTTACAACTTCTCCACATCTTCCCCCACACTTGTTATTATATCCTTTGAATTATAGCCATCCATACCACATGTGGAAGGAAGGTTTTGAGTTATATTTCCCTAAGGGCTAATGATGTTGATCATCATTTCGTGTACTTTTTGGCCAATTTTATATGTTCTTTGGAGAATTATTGATTCCTATCCTTTGCTTTTTTTTTTTTTTTTCCAGTTTTGGCTGAGGTGGGGCTTGACCCACCACCCACAGTATACGGGGCTGGCGTCCTTACTCCTTGAGCCACGGGTGCCACCCAGCATTTTTTTTTTTGTAACTATTTAGTTTTCAGGTCTCTTTATATGTTCTGGATGTAAGTCACGTCAAATATATGATTTGTAAGTATTTTCTCCTATTTCTTGAGATTTCAAATAAAATTAAATTTGAGGTAAAAGTACAAGCACTTGGATAAACAATGATAGTTTTAAAGTAAAGAAAATAGATAAGAATGATCCCTTACTAATTCACTCATTCAACAGATGATTAATGCCTACCATTAGGAAGTGGACATCCTATCATGTGACAATTACATTTGATAAGCAACGGTTAATATTTGTTTTAAATCACTTTTTCAAATATGTCTTATTTCAAATTTTTCATTAATACAAATAAGTAAGAAATGGATCATCCATGTGGAGTTCAGAGTCTTTTCAAAAGCATCTACTTCTGTTTCTATGAAGTACATTGAGGACTTTACAATTCCAGAACTTTCTATAGCTGCGCAGTGCAGCGGTCACCTTTTCTATCTTCAATATCATTAAAGAGAAACATAATCTTGTATAATCTCATACATTGCCTAAAAATTGAACCATATTACTTGGACTACTTGGTAGCTCTTGTGCACACAGATGAATTTGGCTCTCCTCTCTAAACTCACAATTCTATTTAATGAGCACCTAAAGTTGATATATATAAGTGAACGCGTTTGCTTTAAACATCATGACAACCATTCAGACCACAGAAGGTGTACAAGAAAACACTCGCAAGTTCACCATAGTGTTATTTTTCATATTTTCCAAGACGCTGTCTTCATATCTCCTGTGGAAAACTGATGCCTACACATGGGATGTGCGACAGTGAAGAAGGCCATGCTCTTCGATTTAACAGGACAAACATGCACCCCAGGAAGGAATTAACATTATTTAACATATGCAAATTTTCAACAGACTGTCGGCCAGTGTGGCATGCAAGTTGTCTGAGCTCGGCTATTAAGCACGCGCCAGTATCAGCGTGGATGGAGCTTTCGTTCACGGCAGGCTGCTTCTTCTGGCCTGGGAATAAGGCCACCAGCAGAAAGACCTTTTCTTCTTCTGATGACCTTTTCCAGTCAGTGCTTGGGGATGCAGGAATTAGTAACAGATGGAGGCTTCTCAGCTGTTAGCAGCCACGGAGAGGAGATAAACATCAGGGAAGAAAGAATACAGTATACAGACTTCTCAAAGCTTGAACAACCATGGGAGAATAGATTTTCTAAAGTAGCGAAATGCCTGGAGATAGAGTAATAAGGGGATAATGGAGCGGGAAGGAATAACCACTTCTTATTTGGGAACATGTGAGGCTGTAGGTGGCAGCTGACACAGGCAGTGGGAGTCACACGGTCCCTTACCAAGTTGGGTGACAGCAGGGACTGAAAGTGACAAAGCACGCCGGCATTCGTTATCTGCTCCAGCCACCGTCTGCTGGCTTCAGAAGTCTCCATCTCGTTTTCCCTGCTGTTGTCAAACATCTGGTTCAAGGCGGCCATGAGCTGCTCAGAGAAGGCACAGACGGAGGCCACGAGGCTCTGGCAGAAAACCACGTCTCTCCGGAGCTGTGTCTCACTGTCTGTGATGGGAAAGAACAGGGACATGGCTTTGAAAAGTGTCCCACGTGGGGAAGCGAATTCAGAAGCATCCATTCACCGCTATTTCATCTTTCCCCTAACTGTGCTGCATGTGAAACATGAATTTAAACTCTATAAATGAGCACACACATTTTAGCCAATAGGTTTGTTTAAAAAAAAACCCCACCCAATACTAAAAAATGTTAGGAATATTAAGCGATCCTTCTCAATTGATATTGTGATACTATTCTGCAATCGTTAAATTGTTTGCGAAAACCTGAAGGGAAAAAAAGGATTAATTTTAAAAATATTCTGTTTACCTGATGTGACATGATTTGTTTTGCTACAATGACACTTCCCTAAAAGAAACTCAAAGTCCCCTTTTTCAGTTTGTGCTGGGAAATGAGATATAATATATCAACGCTATTAAACTTTAATTACTATTAAATTATGCACTATATCTACTCAAATATTACATGTGAAATACATGGTGGAAAAAGAGTATTTGATGTCCATTTGTTTGTAATAACAGGCAAATATGTCTCTTCTGAATTGAGTTACAAACTTGTGAGCTATGAATATGCCCACAGTTATAAAAACAAGAGTTTTTGTAACTCTTTAACATAGTAAAATGTTTATTGTTTTAGCAAGAAATGATTTTTATATATTCTTAGGATTCTTATTCTACAACTGGATTTGTGTTTGACACACTTTGAAGATATGTAACCTTCTGAGCCAGAGTTTTTTGTTTGTTTGTTTTGTTTTGTTTTCAAGCGGAAAGAAGCTAAAACCTCAGTTTCGCTTATTTGGGTGGTCAAAGACAAACAGCCAATATTAATACATAAACACCAAGCACATCCTACATGTTGAAAAATCACTTGCACCAGAAGAACAAAGGGAAAAAGAATCTACTCTCAGAAGTATCCTGAATATTTCAAGGGCTCATACAATCTCCTGGAAGGAAGAAGCATTGCCAATTTTAATGCAAAACCTACAGATAAAAGTTGCTTTTGTTCAGCAGTGAGCTCTCATTTTGTTGACAAAAGGCATAATTTTTAAGACGTTTACCAAGAACCCTGAACATCTGTCTTTAACATCTGTCCAAGGCTGTGTATACATAATTTGGCTCCTACATGACACAGTCTCACTGTTAGTAATACTCACTCTTGAAAGTTTTATCAGAAAGAGAAATATTCAAAATGTTTAATTTTACATTGAAAATATTCATTTATTAAATTGAACTGTATAAACTTGCTTCTTGGTAGGTCAAAATGGCTGACTATGGCAATTCCACATGGTTCGACTTACTAATTTTGTTGAGGACGTGTTTTAGACATTAGCCCCAAGAAGTTCTACACCATGTGCCCAAGCTGTTAGCCCGGAGAGAGCCTTTACAGCAGTGGTTCTCAATCTGCCTAATGCCGTGATGTATTTTCATTGTTACAAAGGGGTTGCAACCCACAGGTTGAGAACCGCTGAAAGGTACCTAAGTGTATTGAATGTCTAAATGGTAATGAACCTTTGTCCAATTCTCAATTGGCAACAAACCGAAACATCTAGTTTGTTGTGCACAATTTCTAATGGAGAGTAGACAGTCAATAAATGTTTGCTGAATGGATGAAAATAATGAACCCGTGGTGCTAAAAACAAATGAACTAAGTCAAATGAAAATGAATGAGTTCATTCTCTGGCTTCTTGCAATGCCTGGATTTAGTCTGACTTAAGAAGATAATTCAGATAGCCTGTTAGCTCAGATGTACAGCTGGAGTACTAAGGCTCAAGCCAGAAACTAAAAAAGTCAAAATTGCCTGTATCTTTCTTTTACATTCTTACTTTGCTTTTCAGGTGTCCTAGAGTGAAGCAGAAAATCTGGGAGGATTTAAAAAAATATTACAGAAGCGTTGGCAGGAATACTTCTACCTATAACCTAGGAATGATTTAATAAAAACCTAATTGCAAAAAATGACTGAAATCAAGTGGGAAGCAAACGTCTCAGGAAAGATGGATCTGGTTTTACTTTGTGCTTTGATATAGATGACAAGGTTTAATAGTAAGGAATAACTATCTCCAGAATGTCTTTGGAGAAGTAGATCTAAGTAGTTCTCAAGTTTTTTCTTTTTTATGTTAAAAATCACTTAGATGTTTATTCTATTCTCGGATCTGTTTTTTTCTTTTTAAGAGACAGAGTCTCACATTATTGCCTTTGGTAGAGAGCTGTGGCGTCACAGCTCACAGCAACCTTCAGCTCTTAGGCCTCAGCCTCCCGAGTAGCTGGAACCACAGGTGTCCACCACAATGCTCAGCTATTTTTTGTTGTAATTTGGCCAAGGCTGGGTTCGAACTCAACACCTTTGGTATATGGAGCCGGTGCCCTACTGACTGAGTCATAGGCTCCGCCCTCTGATCTATTTTCTATATGCATTTGAGCTGAATTGAGATTGTCATTCAACCTAATTGTCAAATAAGAACTGATTACAATTAGTATAGCACTCATATATAGAATAGAGTGAGCAAATAAAGTAGGAAAAAGAAGAATCATGGAAGGAATAGAATAATAAAATCGAAATCAAAACAAGCATCTGCCATTATAGCCATTTATTAGTGAATAAAGCAAAGTTGTTCCAGAATCACTTCTGAATTGGCAAAACTAAGTCTGAATTTCAAAACTGCCACCTACTTTTATTCGTTTACTCACTAAGACATCAATATATCTAACCTTCCAGATGCTCAAAACTGTGTGTTGCTTGCATATCACTTGCTAGTTATTATTAATCTTCCTGAATGTCAATTTCTTTTTGATTAATTTTGATCATCAGGTTATGTTTTTAGGAACAAATCCCTTTCAAAATCTAGAGTTAGTATAATAGCATTTGTGTATACACACATACATTTCATGAGAAATAGATTAAAATAACAAAATAAAAGTCAATCAACACATCTATAAGCTTCTATATCTACTAACATTAGACTCTTCATGCTACCTGAACATGTTTTTGAGTTCCCAACTCCTTCTAAATCCATTTTTAATAAAAACCTTGCTAAAATATTTCATAGATTCTTCCTTTTCCAACCATATCATTTTTCATCCATTTTTATAACAAATGTTTGTTCAACATCTACGAGCCAGACTCTATTTCAGGCATTTGTTGATGATCCAAATAGATGCAGTGTTGCGCTGATGACACTGACAGTCTGTCATCTGTAATTTAGAGTTTCACCAAATATTTAATTGTCCCTCAGAGTTAATTTTCATTGCCAATATTTTTCGAAATCCCACTAAGTGTGTGGTAGACATGTTCTAATGTGAGTATGATGTGTACATAAGTCATTATTCATGTAAAAGTCAGAATTAATTTCACAATAAATTCTATTTGCACCATAACTTTGGCAAAATCTGCTTCCCTTCTCCTTTTTAATGACATCTATTTAAATATGTCTTTATATATGAATTCATATTTTTACCTATAATTGAAGGAGAATATTTATTTTTATTAAAGCTATGTAAGTGCTATTTCAATCTTCTCCAGATTTTAGAGAATGCAGGGATCATGTCTCTGTCTGTCTTTGTAAATGGCTGAGGGCATGGTCTTCATATTAGAAGATATCTAAGACCCCGAGGCACAATCAGTCTACAGTACAAAATAATGCAAAATGTTACCTGAATATTCAAGAAGAGCCAGGAGTATCCTACACTTTACCTCTGCAGAGACAGTAAATACAAGTTAGTTGTTTACTCTTTTTCTGCCACAAATACCACATGTTATCTGTGTAGTAAAATTAGCACAATCTTATTATATGAGGTAATAACAATCCCATTTATGTTCTTCTTAGCAAAGTATCTCAAGAATGGAAGAAAAAGTATCCAATGTACTCAGCCCTAATATGAAGCTAATAGCCAATTATAGCATAGGAATACAGGGAAAGGGGAAAGGGAGGGGAGGGGAGGGGGGAGTATGGGTGGAGGGAGGGCAATTGGTGGGATCACACCTACGGTGCATCTTAGCAGGGTACTGGGGAAACTTATTAAATGTAGA
>CAUYON010111185.1:0-10906 GCA_963573935.1 Arctocebus calabarensis | reverse complement strand
TCACAGTAGTACCACAAAAGATGAAATATTTGAGAGTTTACCTAACAAAGGACATGAAAGATCTCTATAAAGAGAATTATGAAACTTTCAGAAAAGTAATAGCTGAAGACATCAACAAATGGAAAAACATATCATGCTCATGACTGGGAAGAATCATCATTGTTAAAATGTCCATACTATCCATAGCAATATGCAATTTTAATGCAATTCCTGTTAAAGCTCCATTGTCATATTTTAAAGATCTCAAGAAAATGATACTTCGTTTTATGTGAAATCAGAAAAAGCCTCGAATAGCCAAGACATTACTTAGAAATAAGAACAAAGCAGGAGGAGTCACACTCCCAAACCTGAGACTGTACTATAAATCAATAGTGATCAAAACAGCATGGTACTGGCATAAAAACAGAGAGGTAAATGTATGGAACAGAATAGACAACCAGGAGATGAACCAAGCTACTTACCGTTATTTGATCTTTGACAAGACAATTAAAAACATTCACTGGGGACAAGACTCCCTATTTAACAAATGGTGCTGGGTGAACTGGCTAGCGACCTGTAGAAGACTGAAACTGGACTCACATCTTTAACCATTAACTAAGATAGATTCTCACTGGATTAAAAATTAAAACTTAAGATATTAAACTATAAAAACACTAGAAGAAAGTGCAGGGAAAACTCTTGACGAAATCAGCTTGGGTGAATATTTCATGAGAAGGACTCCCCAGGCAATTGAAGCAGTATCAAAAATATAGTACTGGGACCTGATCAAACTAAAAACTTCTGCACAGCCAAGATCATAGTAAGTATAGGAAGCAGACATCACTCAGAATGGGAGAAAACATTTGCAGGTTATGCCTCCAACAAAGATTTTATAACCAGAATCCACAGAGAACTCAAACATATTAGCAATAAAAGAACAAGTGACCCCATCACATGGTGGGCAAAGGACTTGAAGAGACACTTCTCTAAAGAAGACAGGCACATGGCCTACACAAACATGAAAAAATGCTCACCATCCTTAATCATTAGAGAAATGCAAATCAAAACTACTTTGAGATATCACCTAACTCCAGTAGGATTAGCTCACATAACAAAATCCCAAAACCAGAGATGTTGGCGTTCTACATTCCTTTTGGAAGGATGTTTGGAGAATATGTAGAGATCTAAAAATAGACCTGCCATTTGATCCTATAATTCATTTACTAGGTATATATCCAGAATACCAAAATTCACATTATACCAAAGATATCTGTACCAGAATGTTTATTCCAGCCCAATTCATAATTTCTAAGAAATTATGGAAGAAGCCCATGCCCATCGACCCACGAATGGATTAATACATTGTGGTACATGTATACCATGGAATATTACACAGCCTTAAAGGAAGATGGAGACTTTACCTCTTTCATGTTTACATGGATGGAGTTGGAACATATTCTTCTTAGTAAAGTATCTCAAGAACGAAATAAAAATTGTCCAGTGTACTCAGCCCTACTATGAAGCTAATTTATAGCTTTCATATGAAGGCTATAACCCAATTCCAGCACAAGAATATGAGGAAAGGGGCAAAGGAGGGGAGGAGAGGGTGGAGGTTGGGTGGAGGGTGGGCAATTGGGGCCACACCTACAGTGCATCTTAGAAGGGTACAGGTGAAATTTACTAAATGCAGAATACATATGTCTTCATGCAATAACAAACAATACGCCATGAAGGCCGTGTTAAACAGTTTGCTGAAAATATTTCAGATTGTATATGAAATCAGCACATTGTACCCATTTATTGCACTAATGTACACAGCTATGATTTAATAATAAATAAATAAATATATAAAATGTCTTCTTGTTGTATTGATCCCTTGACCAATATGAAGTGTTCATGTTTGTCATTTTTACTTTACTTGCTTTTAATCCACTTGTATATGAAAGTAAGATTTTGGCCCCTGTTTTCTTCTGATTTTCATTTGCCTGAAAAATTGTTTTCTATCCCTTAACCCTGAGTTTTACTGTATCCTTTGAGTCTAGGTGTGTTTTCTGCTAGCAGCATATGGATGGCTTGAGCTTTTATTATCCAGTAAGCTAAACTATGTCTCTTCAGTTGAGAATTCAAACCATTGACATGTACTGATGGAATTGATAAGTGTGGTGGACTCCTACTCATTTTATTCCTTGAAAGTCCATTGCGTAGTTTTATATTTTGCATCATTGTGGAAGCTACATTTTGCATTTTATTTTATGAGTGTTTAGTTTGCTGGTGGTCCATTTTGATTTTCAGTGTGGAGAATAGGTCTAAGTATTTCCTGTAAGGCTTATCATGTTGTGGCAAACTACCTTAATGTTTGCATATCAGTAAAAGATTTGATTTCTCCATCAATTTTAAAGCTTAGCTTAGTAGGATATAGAATTTTGGGTTGAAAGTCATTTTGTTTAAAAAGATTAAAGGTAGATAACCATCCTGTTCTGGCTTGAGAATTTTCATTTGAGAAGTCTACAGTCAACCTGGTGGATTTTCCCCTGTCAATCAATTCGTACTTATACCTGGCTGCTTGAAGAATCTTCTCTTTTGTCTTAACTTTGGATAGATTCATGACAATGTGTCTTGGAGAATCTCTGTTTGAGATGACATGAGCTGGGGTTAGATATCCTTCTGTAAGGAGTGTGTCAGAGCTTTTGGTGATACTTGAAAAATTTTCGTTTGCAATATCTTCTAGTGGGGCTTCCATTCCTCTGGGGCCTTCCTCTTCCCCTTCTGACATACCTTATAATTCATATGTTTTTACACTTCATGAAGTCCCATAATTCTCTCATTGAATGTTATGTTTCCTTTCTCTTTTTTTTCTGTCTCTTTAACTGCCTGTGTTAGCTCAAGACATTTATCCTCTATCTCTGAGATTCCTTCTTATGCATGTTATAATGTGTTTTTGATACTTTCTACTGCATCTTTAAGTTCCCTAATTGGTTGCTTCAATTCCTTAAACTCCACTATATCCTTTCTATGTTCTTAATATTTTCATCTCTTATTTGATAATGTTTTTGTATATCCCTTTAGTTAGTTTCCACTTTATCAGGTATTTATTTTGCCATCCATATTTTAAATACCCTTCCTTCCACTTCTAACATTTATTTATAGGTGGAATCCTCTGCAGTAGCTACCTCACAGTCCCTGAGTGGGGTGTTGCTCTGTGCTAATTTTTCATGTTGCTGGGATTTTTCTCTTGTTTCTTCTTTATGAGTGTTTTCTTTTTGTCTGCTTCCTTGCACTAATTTTTCCTTTCACTTTCTCCTCCTCTTTATGTTGCCATGCCTCTGATTTAAGATGTGTAAGTGTACTTTTCATATAAGCCTAAGAAAAGACTAGACTGAAGACCAAGAAGAAATAAAATATAAAAAAAAGAGAAAAGAGAAAGTAAAAGGGGGAGTAAAAGGGAAGATTAACAAAAAGAAGAGAGGAACAGAAAGAGAGAGAGAGGAGTAACAGTGGTGTACAGTAGTATACTTTGACCCACATCCACAAATCCTAACCTTTGGGGGGGGCTGGGCTTGATGGATCCTTCTAGGTCAGTAGCTCTTTGTCAGCTCAAGAAGACACAATATTCCATCTCCACCAAATAGAGTAGCAAAACAAAAATACTATAAATCAACCCTCTCAAAAAAAAAAGAACAAATAAAAATCCTTAATGAATAAAATAGAGAGAAAACAGAATAATAGGGGCAGAAAAAAACTAGCAAAAAATGAAGCCCTTATTATTAAAGTAGGAAACAATGAAAAATTATAAGTACATGAGAAAAAAGAAAAATTCAAAAAGAAAAAGAAAAATATAGGGGGGAAAAGTGAAAAAATTTTATATTTGAACAAATGGAAGATGGCTGACTAGGAGTATCACACGACAGACACTACTGATCAGAGGGAGAATAATTGGATAGAATCAGACACTATGAAGCCAAAGGTGGGAAGCAGAGCCAAGAAAGAAGATCAGCAAGCTGTGGCTCTAAGGAAGAGCATTAAATAAAACAAATAATAAAACCTATCACCTAGAGGAAAGGAGACCCCTCCCCCAAGTGGGAGGCTCACCATTGGCTCTCTGAAACAGAGTAGGGGACAAAAGGCCTCTCATTTTACCTCACTGGAGAGAACCTCAGGTCTCCTTCTCCAGGGAGATCCCACATATTGTAGTTCTGGGAACAACAATAACCAGAGCAGATCAAACCTCCCAAGGAACTACAAAGTAGACACAACTAAAGATACCATGCAAAGACAAATGGCTAAAATGTCAGAAATACGATTCAGAATATGTATTCCAAATAAGATGAATAGAATGGAAGAAAAGTTAGAAATTGAAATCAAAAAAGTAGTTCTACAGTTATCTCAAGAAATTAATGAATTCAAAGACGAAGTCACCAAAGATATGGACATAATGAGAAAAAAGAGCTTAAGGAAATGTAAAAGTTATTTGAGGAGCTCTGAAATACCGTATAATCCTTCAGTAATACAGTTGACCTGACAGAAGAAAGCATCTCTGAAATTGAAAACAAAGCTTTTGAACATTCTCAAGTGCTTAAAGCGGCAGATAAATGGAGAGCATAAACTGATCATTCCCTGACAGTTGTGGGACCATACCAAATGAGCAAACATTCATTTGTTGAAATTCATGACGGAGAAGAAGATGATCCTAAAGATACAGATGCTCTACTCCAAGACATTATGGAGGATAATTTCCCAAGCATGGCAAGAGGTACAGAAATTCAGATAGTAGACAGTTTCAGAACCCCAGCAAGACTCAATCCAAATAAAGCATCTCCTTGACACATTGTGATTAACTTTGCCAAAGTTAATACGAAGGAGAAAATTCTGAAAGTACCTATACATAAGAAAATCATTATATACAAAGGGAGAAATATTAGAATGACTGAAGATATCTTAGTCAAAAACATTCAAATCAGAAGAGGATAGTCACTGACATTCAGTCTCCTAAAACAATGCAATCTTTAGCCCAGGATTCTGTATCCAGCTAAACTGAGTGTCATGTGTGATGGAGAAATCAAATGTTTTACTGACATACATATGTTGAAGAAATTTGCCATAACTAAACCTACTCTCCTGGATATTCCCATACCCATTGTGCACAATGATCAGCACAATTGTCTACCACCAAAGTAAACACACCCAGAAATTATTGGACAAACCGTAAATCCCACATTGGTGAAAAGATTAAAAATGTCTTCTGGAACTTTGAAAAACATGACACCTAACACATTACCATGCCTATCAATCCTCTGAATTAATGTTAATGGTTTAATGGTCCTCTAAAGAGTCACATATTTGATGCCTGGATACAAAAATTCAGGCTAAAATCTGTTGCATACAAGAGTATCATCTTACCTTAAAAGATAAAAAAGGACCCAGAGTCAAAGGGTGGACATCTATAATACAGGCAAACAGAAATCAGAAGAAAGCAGGGATTGCAATTCTATTTGTAGATACAACAGGTTTTAAACCAACAAACAAAAGGAAAGGTAAGAATAGAAACTACTTATTTGTTAAGGGAAACACTTAACATGAAGAAATTTCAATAATTAACATTTGTGCACCCTACTAGAATGTTCCTCAATTTATAAAGCAAACCCTAACAGATATGAACAATTTTATACCTTAGAGTGCTATAATAGTTGGAGATTTTAACAACCATTTGGCACTTCTGGATAGATCCTCCAAGAAGTAAATAAAGAAATAAAAGACATAAACTTGACCTTAGATTGAATGGATTTAGCAGACATCTACAGAACATTTCATCCTAAAAAACAGAATATGCATTCTTCTCATAAGCCCATGAATCATCTTCCAAAATTGATCATATCTTAAGACACAAGTGTAACCTCAGCATATTTAAAAGAACAGAAATTATTCCTTATATCTTCAAAAACCATTCGAACTTTTATTTGTGGAAATAAAAGTTGAACTCAACAGCAGTAGGTATCTTCATACTCAAACTAAGTAGTGGAAACTAAACAACCTTATGCTGAACGATAGATGGGTTAAAGATGAGATTAAGAATGAAATCAACAAATTTTTAGAACAAAATGGCAATGAATATAAAAATTATCAAAACCTGTGGGATACTGCAAAGGCAGTCCAAGAGGGAAATTTATAGCATGGTAAGCATTCATCAAGGAAACATAAAGACAGGAAGTTAACAACTTAATGGGTCATCTCAAGAAACTGGAAAAGGAAGAATATTCCAATCCCAAACCCAGCAGAAGAAAAGAAATAGCCAAAATTAGGGCAGAATAAAATGAAATTGAAGACAAAGGAATCATTCAGAAAATCAACAAAACAAAAAGATGCTTTTCTGAAAAGACTAACAAAATTGATAAGCCTTTTACTAAACTAACCAGAAACAGAAAAGCAAAATCTCTAATATCACCAATCAGAAATAATAAAGGAGAAATAAGAACAGACACCTCAGAAATCAACGAATCCTCTATTACTAGTACAAAAACCTCTATTCTCAAAAATATGAAAATCTGAAGGAAATGGACCAATACTTGGAAGCATGCTACCTTCTTGGATTCAGGCATCAAGATTTAGAAATTTTGAATAGACCTGTATCAAGCACTGAAATAGCATCAACTATACAAAATCTCCCAAAAAAGAAAAGTCTGGTAACAGATGGCTTCACATCAGAATTCTGTCAAACCTTTAAAGAGAAAATGGTAACTATGTTACATGAACTTTTACAAACAGAAAAAAGAAGGAATACTTCTTAACACATTCTATGAAGCAAATGTCATCCTGATCCCCAAATCAGGAAAGGACTCAACAGTGAAAGAAAACTATACACCAATATAATTAATGAATATTGATCCAAAAATACTCAATGAGATCCTGGCAAACAGAATTCAACAACACATCAGAAAAATTATACACCATGATCAAGTAAGTTTTATCCCAAAATTACAAGCTCGGTTCAAAATACATTAATCTGTAAATATAATACACCATATCAATAAAATAAAAAACAAAGGCCATATAATTCACTCAATTGATACTGAAAAAGCTTTTCATAATATCCAGCATATTTTCATGATCAGAACATTTAAGAAAACAGGCTTAGATGGGACATTTTTTAAACTGATAGAGGCCATCAACAGCAAACCTATAGTCGATATCATAATGAATGGAGTAAAATTGAAAATATTTGCATTCAGATCTAGAACTAGACAAGGATGTCCTTTGTCTCCAATGCTTTTCAACATAGTAATGAGAGTCTTAGCTATCACAATCAGGCAAGTGAAAGCAATCAGGCAAGTAGGCAAGGGCATCCAGATGGGGTCAAAGGAGGTGAAACTGTCACTCTTGTGAATGACATGATTTTATGCTTGGAAAACCCAAGGACCTCAACTACAAAACTCTTAGAAGTGATCAAGGAATACAGCAGCATCTCAGGATACAAAATTAATACTTACAAAGGGAACACTTCTAAATTGCTGATGGGAATAAAAACTAATATATTCCTTTTGGAAGGATGTTTGGAGAATAATTAGAGATCTAAAAATAGATCTGCCATTCTATCCTATAATTCCTTTACTAGGTATATATCCAGACTACCAAAAATCACATCACAGTAAAGATATCTGTACCAGAATGTTTATTGCAGCCCAATTCATAATTGCTAAGTCGTGGAAAAAGCCCAAGTGCCCATCGACCCACGAATGGATTAATAAATTGTGGTACATGAATGCCATGGAATACTATGTAGTCTTAAAGAAAGATGGAGACTTTACCTCTTTCATGTTTACATGGATGGAGCTGGAACATATTCTTCTTAGCAAAGTATCTCAAGAATGGAAGAAAAACTATCCAATGTACTCAGCCCTACTATGAAGCTAATCTATAGCTTTCATATGAAGGCTAAAACCCAGTTATTACACAAGAAATGGGGAGAGGGGCAAGGGAGGGGGGAGGGGGAAAAAGGTGGAGGGAGAGTGATTGGTGGGATCACACCTATGGTGCATTTAGAAGGGTACAAGTGAAACTTACTAAATGTAGAAAATAAATGTCTTCATATAGTGATTAAAAGGCCATGAAGGCTATGTTAAATAGTTCAATGAAAATATTTCAGATTGTATATGAAGTCAGCACATTGCACCCCATGATTGCACCAATGTACACAATTCTGATTTAATAAAAAAAATTAGTACTTACAAATCAGTTGCTTTCATATATACCAACAATAGTCAAACTGAAAATAGAGTCAAGACCTCTATTCCTTTTATAGTAGTGCCAAAGAAAATGAAATATCTGGGAATTTACCTAACAAAGGACATGAAAGAGAATTATGAAACTCTGAGAAAAGAAATAGTTGAAAATGTTAACAAATGGAAAAACATACCATGCTCACAGCTTGGGAGAATCAACAATGTTAAAATATCCATACTACCCAAAGAAATCTACAGACTTAAGGCAATCCCAATTAAACCACCATTGTCATACTTTAAAGATCTTGAAAAAATAGTACTTCATTTTATATTGAATCAGAAAAAAACCTTGAATAGTGAAGACATTACTCAGAAATAAAAACAAATCAAGAGCAAGCACGTTACAAGACTTCAACTATAATGTAAGTCCATAGTGATCAAAACAGCCTGGTAATGGCTCAAAAATAGGTGGAAATATGGAACAGAATAGAGAACCAAGGGATAAACCCAGCCACTTAATCATCATTTGATCTTTGATAAGCCTATCAAAAGCATTAATAGGGGGAAAGGATTCCCTATTTAGCGAATGTGGCTGGGTGAAATGGCTGAAGACCTGTAGAAGACTGAAACTGGAGTGCCATCTTTCACCATTAACAAAAATTGATACTCAGTGGATAAAAGATTTAAACTTAAGACAGGTAATTGCAAAAATATTAGAATATAGTGCGGGTAAAATGCTTAAAGAAATTGGCCTGGGAGAATTTTTTATGAGGAGGACCCCTGCCCCCAGCAATTGAAGCAAGATTAAAAATATATTACTGGAATCTCATCAAACTAAAGAGCTTCTGCACAGCCAAGAGCACAGTAAGTAAAGCAAGCATACAGCCTTCAGAATGAGAGAAGATATTTTCAGGTCATGATTCTGACAAGGGACTGATGACTAGAGTCCTCAGAGAACTCAAACTAATCAATAGGAAAAGAAAAAATAACCTCATTTCTTTGTGGGCAAGAGACTTGAACAGAAACTTCTCTGACAAAGACAGGAGCATGGCTACATACAAATAAAAAAATTATCATCTTTAATCATCAGAGAAATGCAAATTGAGACCACTTTGAGATACCATCCTACTCCAGTAATAATAGCCCACATGACAAAATCCAAACACTATAGATGCTCGTCCAAATGCAGAAAGAAGGAGCCCTTCCACACTGCTGGTGGAAATGCAAGCTAATATGACCTTTTTGGAAAGAAGTTAGGAGAATACTCAAGGAACTAAAAGTATACCTACTGTTCAATCCTGAAATTCCTCTACTAGGTATATATCGAGATGATCAAAAATAATTTTACATCAAAGACACTTGCATCAGAATGTTTCTTGTAGCCCAATTCATAATTTATAAGACATGGAAACAGCCCATTACCCATTAATCCATGAATGGATTAATACAATGGAAATAAAAAATATGGAGACTTCACATCTTTTATGTTTACCTGGATGGAGCTGGGACACACTCTTAGTAATGTATCTCAAGAATGGAAGATAAGGATCCAATGTACTCAATACTACCATGAAAGAAATACATAATCACTTACATATTCACATGAATGGTAAAATACAACTGTGGTCCAAAATGTAGGAGGAAAGAGGAGGGAGAGTGGAGGGGAGGGGGAAGCTGGGAGCAGGGAGGGTATTTGGAGGGACCTCACTTAATGTGCATAATGAAATGGTATATTTCAAAACTATCAAGAAAATAGTATGATTTTCTTAACACAACAAATAAGTAGGTGAGGTAATTAATCAGTTCAATTTAAGCATTTCACATTGTCTATCAAATCAGCACATTGCACTCCATAAGTACATCAATATACAAATTTTTGATTTAATTATCAAAACAAAATGAAAAAACAAAGCTATCTTGTCGAATAATGCCTGGGTAACAGGTGATCTTCTGGGGTAAGGGACGCTAATCACAATGCTGATACAGCTTTTTAAAAGGAGGCTGAAAGCCTCTATCTTGCCAAGGATACCTGGTCTCATTTTCCTGATTATTTTGCCCTCAGTCCCCACAGGGCTTGAAGGTCTCCTCATCTGCTTAATAGACACTCCTGGACCTTTCCAAACCTTGTCCCTTCACCATGCAGTGGCTTTCCCAGGAAAGCATGTATTGCTCAAATCTCTCCAGAAATGTCTGCCCCACTTATCAGGAGCACCAGAACTAGTCTCGTACCAGGATCTATTTTTTTTTTTTAATCTTAGCTGTGTACATTAGTGCAATCAAGGGGTACAATGTGCTGGCTTCATAGACAATCTGAAGTGTTTTCATCAATCTCTTTAACATACACTTTATGGCATTTCCCTAGTTATTATATGAAGACATTTGTATTCTGCGTTTAGTAAGTTTCACCTATACCCTTCTAAGATGCACCATAGGTGTGGCCCCACCAATTAACCTCCCTCTACCCCAATATCTCCTCTCCCTTCCTTTCCCATATTCTTGTGCTATAATTGGGTTATAGCCTTCATATGAAACCTTTAAATTAGCTTCATAGTAGGGCTGAGTACATAGGATAGTTTTTCTTCCATTCTTGAGATACTTTGCTGAGAAGAATATGTTCCAGCTCCATCCATGTAAACATGAAAGAGGTAAAGTCTCCATCTTTCTTTAAGGCTGCATAGTATTCCATGGTATACATGTACCACAATTTATTAATC
>CAUYON010111181.1:0-10727 GCA_963573935.1 Arctocebus calabarensis | reverse complement strand
TCTATCTCTAGACTTGCACCTGGTGAAATTAATGGGTATCCACAGCAAAACCATTTGTGGAAAGTAACTGCTACATTACAACCATTAAAGGCTTGGATAGGTGGATTACATTTTCATCACACCACCACTCCTCAACAGTATGAAATGGAGTTTTGGCTCCAGGAAAGGAGGAGCATACAAGCTTATTTGCATTACCATTTGTATGCTTAAAAGGAAACATTAAATGGAATGCAAAAACAGAGGAAATATTTTGTGTCTCATGTCAATTGTTTACTTGTATTAATCAATCTCTGAGTTTTAATCCTAAAAAGGAACAGCTATATTTGTTGAGAGCCCGAACAGGTGTTTTGGATACCAGTGAATTTAAATCGTCCATGGGAAGAGTCACTCGCCTTGAAAGTGCTACAGTTGCTGGCAGATCAAATTCTCAAATGGACCAAGCATTTTTTTGGACTTCTGATAGCAGTAATTTTTAAGATCATAGCTGTGACAGCATCAGCAGCGACAGCAGGCGTTGCACTAACCCAAGGAATAAAAACTCAGAACTTTGTAACTGATTGGCATAAGAACTCTAAACAATTATGGATGGCACAAAAACATATAGATACTGAGTTATATAATGAGATTTCTGATTTAAAACAAGCTGTTGTCATGTTAAGAGATAAATTAGTAAGTTTAAAAAAGCAAATACAGTTGAAATGTGATTGGAACATAACAACATGTTGTATTACCTCCATCAGGTATAATGAAACAAAATTTCTGTGGGAAAAGGTTAAAAAACATTTGTCAAATCATGATAAGTTGACTAAAGAAATTGTAAATTTACAACACGAAGTGTATTCAACCCTTAAGAACAAATTAGAAAAGATAGATGGATATCAAATTTTAAAAGGAATAGCTGATGGAATAGAACAAATGAACCCTTTACCTAAAATTCAAGGTTTAATTGGAAGTCAGTAGGAATCTTGGCCTTGTTCTTAATAATTGGATTAATATTGTATGTTATTTTCAAAAAAGTAAGAGCTATTCAACAACAGAATGAACATTATGCTCAAGTGTTTGCTGCAATGATGACAGACATGAATAAAATGTAACAATAAAAATAAGGGGGAACTGTGGGGTTAAAAATCCCCATATGTATGTTTCATGTACTTCTCATTTGAGTAAGCCACTAATGGGTTAAACTGGCTTTTGCCTTCACAGAAAAAGCAATAGATTTGGGCAACCCTGAGGCAAACAGAAAGACTGTTTTCTGGTTATCCAGGGAACAGATACTTTGAAGTTTTTGCAGCCATTATCTCCTAGGTTCTTGCCTGGAGGCTTGGTGTCCAGAGGTTGACAAAATGTCTTTAAATTTTGTCAAATGCCTAAAGATCTTAGCACTGTGAAGAAACAAAGTCAAAGACCCAATTAAGGTTAACTTGTTAAGTACGTGAGGAAATAGTTCTCCTACAGCTCTCTCTCTCTCTTATTTTATGTAGATTTTTTAAAGACCTAAAAGTAGAAGAGTATTGTGCTGTTTTATGGGACAGGATATCTGCCACTTAAGTTTAAAGTCAAATAATTAATATTGTAAATCACAGATTTAAGTGTGCACATGACTACAAAAGTATATAAGGTAGTCAAAAATAAAGTTAATTTGCTACATGCCACAACAGAGTGTGTAGCCTGCTTCTTGTGCCCTTAACATTGCGGTGCGGATCTACACCTGAGGCAAAGCTATAGCCCCTCGTGTCTCCGGTCACACAACATAGTAAAACCATAGAAAAATCATTCAACTGAGTAGATCAGCAGGTTTTATCAGGTGGGTACGGGCAATGGACAATAAAGAAGCATTTGAAAGCTGGGACACTGATTCCACATTTATCACTTCAAACAAAGTCCTATTCTGCTAAAATAATCTCTTTTTTTTTACTGAGCAATAATAATAATAATAATGCAAAAAAAACATTCACATTGTCTATTATAGAATACTTTGACTTTGAGGTTCAGTATGGAGTCATTTAACTTCTTACTATTTTTTTTCCAAAGTCTCAAAAAATAGACAACTAGTATTTAGGAATGAAAATAAAAGATAATTTCAAAAAACAGATCATACCAAATCTTATAGACAATAGAAAAAAGAAGAAATACTTCAAAATCATTCTACTTCATCTGGATACACCTGATATTAAAATCAGAAAAAAATATACTATTATAAAGGGGAAATTACAAACATATTTCACTTATAAATGAGGATGCAATACTCTAAACAACATATTAACAAGTTGAATTTAAAAATGTTTAAATAATGTACATTGGTCAAAATTAAATCCAATTTATGTGAGAATTAGTCACTATTTTCTTTTCCTTTTTTTTCTTTTCCTTTCCCTCACCCCAGTCTTCCTTCTCTGTCTGCTCTCCACTTCCCCCATGCCTCACCATGTCATTAATTATCATTAATTGTCCTCATATCAAAGTTGAATATATAGGATTCATACCTCTCCATTCCTGTAATGCTTCACTACAAATAATGTGTTCCACCTCCAGATTAATCCAGATTAATATAAATGGCACAAAATCTTCATTTTTTAATGGCTGAATAGTATTCCAAGGTATACATATAACACAGCTTGCCAATCCATTCCAGTGTTGAAGGGCATTTAGGCTGTTTGCACATTTTAATAATTGTAAATTGTGTTGCAATAAACAATCTAGTACAGGCTCAGCACCTGTGGCTCAACAGGCTAAGGCGCCAGCCACGTACACCTGAGCTGGCAGGTTCAAATCCAGACCAGACCCACCAAATAACAATGACAGCTGCAAGAAAAAAAAAATGGCCTGGCATTGTGGTGAGCACCTGTAGTCCCAGCTACTTGGGAGGCAGAGGCAAGAGACTCACTTGAGCCCAGGAATTGGAGGTTGCTGTGAGCTGTGATGACACAGCACTTTATCCAGGGTGACAGCTTGAGGCTCTGTCTCAAAAAAAAAAAAAAAAAAAAAGCAGTCTAGTACAAGTGTCTTTATAATAAAAGGGTTTTTTTTTTCTTTCTGGGTAGATGCCCAGTAATGGGATTGCAGTATCAAATGGGAGGTCTAGGTTGAGTTCTTTGAGGTTTCTCCATACTTCCTTCCCAAAAGGTTGTATTAGTTTGCATTCCCACCAGCAGTGTAAAAGTGTTCCTTTCTCTACATATCTGCACCAGCATCTGCAATTTTGAGATTTTGTGATATGGGCCATTCTCCCTGGAGTTAGATGATATCTCAGTATGGTTTTAGTTTGCATTTCTCCCATAATTAGGGATAATGAGATTTTTTCATATGTTTGCTAGCCATTTGTCTGTCTTCTTTAGAGAGGGTTCTGTTTATCTCTCTTCCCCATTGATGCAGGGGATTGTTGATTTTTTTTCTTGTGGATTAATTTAAGTTCTGCATAGATCCTAGTTATTAAACTTTTGTCTGATTCAAAATATACAAATATCCTTTTCCATTGGGTAGGTTGTCTATTTGCTTTGGTTGTTGTCTCCTTAGCTGTACAGAAGTTTTACAGTTTAATTAAATCCCACTTGTTTATTATTGCTGTTGTTGCTATTGCCATGGCAGTCTTCTTCATAAAGGCTTTCCCCAGGCTGATATCTTCTGGTATTTTTCCTATGCTTTCTTTGAGGATTTTTATCATTCGTGCCTTAAATTTAAGTCCTTTATCCATCTTGAATCAATTTTGGTGAGTGGAGAAAGGTACAGATCCAGTTTCAGTCTTTTACATTTGGATATCCAATTATTCCAGCACCATTTATTGAATAGGTAATCTTTCCTCCAGTGTATATTCTTGTTTAGTTTATCAAAGATTAGGTGGTTGTAAGTTGTTGGTTTCATTTCCTGGTTTTTTATTCAATTCCAAATGTCTATGTCTCTATTTTTCTGCCAGTACCATGCTATCTTGACCACTATGACCTTGCAGTACAGCCTAAAATCTGGTATGGTGATATCCCCGGCTTTGTTTTTATTACTAAGAACTGCCTTAGCTATATGGGGATTTTTCTGGTTCCAAGTCTTGAAAATACAATCTTGGTATTTTAATAGGGATGGTGCTGAATTGGTAGATTGCTCTGGGAAGTATAGATGTTTTAACAATGTTGATTCTTCCCAGCCATGAGCATGGTATTTTCTTCCATTTGTTAAAGTCCTCTGCTATTTCCTTTCTTAGGATTTCGTAATTTTCTTTATGGAGGTCCTTCACCTCTTTTGTTAGGTATATTCCTAAGTATTTCATTTTCTTTGGGGGTATGGTGAAGGGAATTGTGTCCTTAATTAACCTCTCATCTTGGCTGTTCTTGGCATATACAAAGGCAACTGACTTGTGCACATTGATTTTATATCCTGAGACATTACTACATTTTTTCATGACTTCCAAGAGTCTTGTGGTTGAGTCTTTGGGCTTCTCTAAGTATAAGATCATATCATCAGCAAAGAGGGAGAGTTTGACCTCCTCTGCTCCCATTTGGATGCCCTTTATTTTCTTGTCTTGCCTAATTGTATTGGCTAGAACTTCCAGCATTATGTCAAATAGTATTGGTGACAGAGGACAACCTTGTCTGTTTCCAGTTCTAAGAGGAAAAGCTTTCATTTTTACTCCATTCAATAAAAAATTAGCTGTAGGTTTGTCATAGATAGCTTTGATCAATTTAAGAAATGTGCCACCTATGCCTATATGCTTCAGTGTTCTAATTAGAAAAGGATGCTGGATTTTATCAAATGCTTTTTCTGCATCTATTAAGAGGATCATAGAGTCTGGTTTTGCTTCTGTCAAAATGGCGAATAACGTTTATGGACTTGCATATGTTAAACCAGCCTTGCATCCCTGGGATGAAACCTACTTGATCATGATGTATGAATTGATGATAAACTGTAATCTATTGGCTAGGACTTTGTTGAGAATTTTTACATCTACATTCATTAGTGAAATTTCTCTGAAATTCTCCTTTTTAGTTGGGTCTTTTCCTGGTTTGGGTATCAGGGTGGTGTTTGCTTCATAGAACATGTTGGGGAAGATTCTTTCCTCCTCAATTTTTTGGAATAATTTCTGCAGTATTGGAATAAGCTCTTCCTTGAAGGTTTGATAGAATTCTAGTGTGAAGCCATCTGGACCAGGGCATTTTTTTGTTGGGAGATTTTTTTTATTGTTTCTTTGATCTCAGTGCTTGAAATTGGTCTGTTCAGTAGATCTATTTCTTCTGGGCTAAGTCTACAGAGAGGATATGATTCCAAATATTGATGCATTTCCTTCACATTGTCAAATTTCTGGGCATAAAGTTTCTGGAAATATTCAGAGATGATCTCTTGTATCTCTGTGGCATCAGTTGTTATTTCTCCTTTATCATTTTTTTTTTTTTTGAGACAGAGCCTCAATCTGTCACCCTGGATAGAGTGCTGTGGCATCACAGCTCACAGAAACCTCCAATTCCTGGGCTCAAGCAAGTCTCTTGCCTCTGCCTCCCAAGTAGCTGGGACTACAGGCACCCGCCACAATGCCCGACCATTTTTTGGTTGCAGCCGTCATTGTTGTTTGGTAGGCCTGGGCTGGATTCAAACCCACCAGCTCAGGTGTACATGGCTGGTGCCTTAGCCCTCTGAGCCACAGGCGCCGAGCCCCCTTTATCATTTCTAATTGAGGTTACTAGTGATTTTACTTTTCTATTTCTAGTTAGTCTGGCCAAAAGTTCATCTATTTTATTTATATTTTCAAAAAACCAACTCCTTGTTTCATTAATTTTCTGAATGATTCTTTTGTTTTCAATTTCATTAACCTCTGATTTAATTTTGGATATATCTTTTCTTCTGCTGGGTCTAGACTTAGATTGTACTTCTTTTTCCAATTCCATAAGATAGCTTGTGTGAGTTTGTTGATGCGCTCTCTTTCTGTTTGTTGAACGTAGGCTTCCAAAGCGATAAATTTTCCTCTCAGTACTGCTTTTGCTGTATCCCACAGGTTTTGGTAGCTTGTGTCTTCATTGTTGTTATATTCAAGGAAGTTAATTATTTCCTTTTTTATTTCTTCCTGCACCCAACTGTCATTCAGCATAAGATTGTTTAACTTCCAAGCCTTTGTTTGAGGTTGAACATTTTTGTTGCAGTTGAGTTCCACTTTTAGTGCCTTGTGGTCCGAGAAGACAGAAGGTAAAATTTCAATTATTTTGATGCTGCTGAAGTTTGTTTTGTTTCCTAGGATATGATCAATTTTGGAGAATGTTCCATGGAACGATGAGAAGAATGTATATACTTTATCTTTGGAATGGAGTCTATCAAGCACAGTTGTTCTAGGGTCTCATTTAAATCTCTTGTATCTTTGTTTAATTTCTGTTTAGAGGATCTGCCCAGCTCTGAAAGATGGATGTTAAAGTCCTCTTTATCATGGTGTTATAGGATATCATATTGCTCAGACTAAGCAAGGTCTGTTTCAAGAATCTGAGAGCATTTAAATTGGGTGCATAAATATTTAGAAGTGAAATGCCTTCGTGTTGTATTTTTCCCTTGACCAATATGAAGTAACCATCATTGTCTTTTTTTACTTTAGTTGTTTTAAATCCACATGTATCTGAAAATAAGATTTTGCTACCTCTCTTTTCTTCTGAATTCCATTTGCCTGAAAAAATGACTTCCAACCCTTAACTCTGAGTTTTAATTTGTCTTTTGACATGAGATGTGTTTCCTACAGACAACAAATAGATGGCTTGTGTTTTTTAATACAATCAGGCAATCTATGCCTCTTCAGTGGGGAACTCAAGCCATTGAAATTTATTGAGATAAATGATATGTGTGGCAGTGTTCTATTCATCTTATTTTGTGAAAGTCCATTGCTTAGTTTTGTCTCTTTTTTTTTTTTTTTTTTTTTTTTGAGACAGAGCCTCAAGCTGTCGCCCTGGGTAGAGTGGCATCACAGCTCACAGCAAACTCCAATTCCTGTGCTCAAGTGAGTCTCCTGCCTCCGCCTCCCAAGTAGCTGGGACTACAGGTGCTCGCCACAACGCCTGGCCATTTCTTGGTTGCAGTCATCATTGTTGTTTGGTGGGCCCGGGCTGGATTCGAACCCGCCAGCTCAGGTGTACATGGCTGGTGCCTTAACCCGCTGAGCCACAGGCACCGAGCCCTTTAGTTTTGTCTTTTGCGTCATCGTGGAAGCTAGATCTGTCATTTAATTTCTGGGTATTTACTTTGCTGAAGGTCCCTTGTGATGGTCAGTGTGTAGAACAGATTGAAATATTTCCTGAAAAGCTGTTTTTGTTGTGGTCTAATCTGTTGTTGATACTTTCTATTGCATGTTTAAGTTCCTTAATTGACTCCTTCAGTTCCTTCAGCTTTCCTATATCCTTTCTATATTCTTCATATCATTCATCTCTTATTTGATTCTGTTTTTGGATTTATTTTTGGTTATTTTCCACTTTCTCAGCAATTTCCTTCATTGTTTTCTGATTGTTTTCCACTTCCTCAGCAATTTCCTTCATTGTTTTCATCATCTGTATTTTAAATTCCCCTTCTGTCATTTCTAACATTTCTTTATAGGTGGAATCCTCTGCTGTAGCTACCTCACGGTCCCTTGAGGGGTTGCTCTTAACAGGTTTTTTATGTTGCCAGGATTTTTCTGCTGATTCTTCTTCATGAGTGTTTTCTTGTATCTGTTTCCTTTCCCTAATTTTCCTTTCACTTTCTCTTGCTCTTTAAGTTACTGTGCCTCTGGCCTAAAGTTTTAATGAGTCCTTTTGGTATGGGACCAGAAGGGTGAGAAGAATGAGGAGCAAGAAGAGAAAAAGATTTTTAAAAGAAAGAAAAAAGAGAAAGAAGAGGGGCTGAGTAAAAGGAAATATTGACAAAAAGAAGAGAGGCACCAAAAGAAGGAGACAGGAGTAATATAGGTGTATAGTAGGGTACTATGACCCAAACTTAAAAACCCCCAATGTCTGGGGGTTTGGGGTTGGGTGGTTCCCTTGAGGTCAGCAGTGCTTTTCCAGCCTGATCAGACACAGTATCCCACCTCCACCAGGTAGAGAGGAAAGTCAAAAATACCAAACCAAAATAAACAAACAAAAATCCTTACAGGATAAAATTGGAGGAAAAAAACAAATAGTAGGGGCAGAAACACTAGCAGAAATGAAGTTCTAATTGTTAAAGAAGGCAAAAAACTGGAAGATTGTATTTAAACTAGAATAGTGAAGGAAAAAAGAGAAAAAGATGAAAAAAGAAAAAAGTAAAGGAAAAATGTTGAAATTAAGAAAACAACAACAACAACAACCAAACAAACCAAAACAGTATATATATCTTGCTGAATATTGTCCAGGCAACAGGTGATCTTCTGAGGTATGAGATGTTAATCACAATGTTGATACAAATATATGAGATGGAGACTGGAGACCTCTGATGATTTCTCAGACACCACAGGTTTGGGAGCCCAATGTCTCCTCAGCCCACTTAAAAGACACTCCAAACTATGAGCCTTGGATAAACAGAAGCTTTCCAAGGAAAGCACTTATTGCTAGGATCTCTCCTAGTGGGGCTACCCACTTATCCAGTGTGCCAAAACCGGTTTCACTCTATGCCCCTGAGGTCCAAGGCTGTTAATTTGCCAAACACTTAGATCTCTGCTCTTCTCCAGCATCTCAGTCCCTACCTTTGGGCAGCTCAGACAGTAGATTACTTGCCCAAGGTCTCCTGACTGATCCCCATGCTGCATCCCATGGCTCCTCCACAGTGGCTGTGCAGCAGCCCACAACTGAATTATATTAGCTCATTTCTGGCTCAGCAGCTCAGTCCAGGGCCCCAGACAATGCCCAAAGTCAGCCACACACCCGCCCAAGATCTTGCAAGGCAGTTAAATCAAGTACTCAAGTCCAAAAAACCCAAAACAGCCCACAGGTAAGGCTTTTCCTGCTTGCAATCTCTGTGTTGCTATGGTTACAGCTGTGTGCAGCCTCCAACAGAACAACACCCTACCACTTGCCAGTTCCCCACCGCTTTTGTCCTCCTCGTGGAATCCTGAAGTCTCTCACTGATTCCCTGTGTCACCAAAGGGAAGTTTCTGAGCAGATCCCACCAGCCAGAGATACCTGAAGTCTTCTCTCCCCGATCTCACTGCGCCTGGTGGCACAGAAGCTGTTACTTGCTGACTCTCCCTAGTTTAGTCTTTATGTAATAAATCATATTACAAAGTAATTTTTCTTTTTTCTTCTTTTTTTTTAATGTATACAGTTATGGTTTAATAAAAAACTAAAAGGAAAAACAAAAAACAAATGCGAGCTCTTGGTGAATTCCCAGGCACTCTGTTCCCCAGAATGAGGCTCCTTTTGCTGTACTCTTCCAACTGTGGGCCTCCTCCCACAGTTTCTTAGAATGTCTTTTGCAAATCCTGGAAATTGGCACCTTGGACAGAGGCGAGGGTGGTGTCTGCCCTTCTCTCCCCACCTCAGCTGAACCCTCCCCCTTCACGTTTCCTCCCACAATGACCACACAACAGGCACTAACGACCACTCTAAGGCCCTTTCTTCATCCCCACTCTCCTCCCCAGCTCTTCTGGAAACAATCCCTTTTGTAAAGATTTCAAGCAAAGCCAGACAATATGAGAAGGTTACCCCAGGACTGGGTAGACTGTGACTCCTCTAGGCAGTTGTGAAATGTGTCAATGTCGTTGGGGGGCTGCAGACTCCTCTTGCTGGTTGGGACAGGGAAGTCAGGTGGATGTGAGTACAAAGTAATTTTTCATAAAATACTTTTTATTGGCCGCAGCCGCGCGGACCGCAGCCTGTCTTCCCCTGCGCGGAGCCCCGCAGCCAGCGCAGCCTTACTGGGAAGCGCGGCCGTCGCTCTCGAGCACAGCCCCGCCTAGCCCGCCAGCCAAGCGTCCCGGTGCCCGCGCCCCACGGCCACAGCCTTGCTGCGCTATAGCGCACGGAGCATATGCAGACCCACAGGCGCTAAGGTGCTATCTGTCCCGGAGGCTTCTGAGCAGCAGTGACTGACTGTCAAGCAGGAGAAACCTTTCTGGGGCTCTTGCCGCGCCTCTGCTAGGTTGCAGGTGACACTGCGGTGCTCAAGAGCAGGGCAGCAGCTGTCTCTTGGTGGAGAGGTCTTGAGGCCCTCTCTCCTTCCTCCTCTGCTCGCTCCTTTCTTCTCTTGGCTGCTTGCTTCTTTTCTCGTCCGCTCGTACTGCAGCCTCCGGAGCAGGACGCGTGCGTCCCTGCAGCCTGTCTCTTCCAAAGGGGCCTCCTCACTTCGGAGATGCAGTGACAAGTTAATATGGGAGTCCAAACCTTGGTTTCCCTGGAGGAAAATTGCAAGTGGCAGCCCCTGAGCGCCCAGAGCTCTTAACAGGCTGCCCAGGAGAGGCGTGAGACTGGCTGCAGCATCCGTCTAAGTGGGACTCGCTGAGCGTGGTGACCAGTCCCTCACCCCATCCCGGCACTCCGAAGGCGTGCTCGCTCGGCTGATTCGAGCTCCCAGACTCCGGGAATTTTTTTTTTTCTCTGCTGGTGGTGGGCGCCTCGTGGGCTGAGGCCCAGCGCCTGCTCTACTGCCCGCGCTGCCTTTAGCGGTCGCCTCCGCCGCCGCTGCCAGGGACGTGCTGGGAAAGCCTAAGCCCCGGGAGAAGATGCCGGCCATCCTGGTCGCCTCCAAAATGAAGTCGGGACTGCCCAAACCCGTGCACAGTGCTGCACCCATCCTACACGTGCCCCCAGCCCGGGCAGGCCCCCAGCCTTGCT